>JAOTQJ010181554.1:0-18551 GCA_025642045.1 Solanum sejunctum
AAAAGCCCCAAAAACTTGTTACCATGAACATGAATGCATGCAAAATGACATGAGGGCTAAAACTTAAGACTTGAAATCATAGATCGCCTTAAGTTATTACCTTTGGCTTGAGTAGTGTGGAAGAGGTATGGGTGTCGCTCTTTTATGTATGCTTTGGTTTCCTATGTGGAACTTTCAACTTGTTCATTCCTCCAAAGGACCATGACGGATGCTACATCTATGTTTCTCAACCTTTTCACTTGTCTAACCAACATCTCCACCAGGACCCCTCATAAGTCAAATTATCTTCCACAATACCCACAACCTCTAAGGGCACTATGGCACTTGGGTCACCCACATACTTCCTCAACATAGACACATGGAAGACTGGATGAACCATATTCATCTCCATAGGCAACTCCAATTCATATGCAACCTTTCCAACCCTCCTCAAAATTCTATAATATCCCACAAACCTTGGGCTCAATTTTTCTTTCTTGCAAAATCGAACCACACCCTTCATGGGTGAGACTTTCAAGTAAACCTAATCATCAATATCAAATTCAATTTCTCTTCTCCTCACATCGGAGTAGGACTTTTGTCTACTTTAGGCCGTCTTCAACCTCTCCCTTATCAAACCCACCTTCTCCAAAGCTTCCATAACTAAATCCAGACCTAATAAGGTCATCTCTCCTACATCAAACCACCCAATGGGGGATCTACAAAGCCTACCATATAAAGCTTCAAAGGGAGCCCTGCTAATGCTTGAGTGGTAGCTATTGTTGTAAGCAAACTCAATAAGTGGAAGATGTTCATCCTAACTACCCTTAAACTCCAAAACACATGCTCTAAGCATATCCTCAAGAGTTTGGATAGTCCTTTCAACTTGGCCATCCATTTGAGGATAAAAAGTCGTGCTAAGTTTGACCTTGCTACCAAGACCCTTTTGGAAAGATCTCCCAAAGCGAGAAGTGAATGACGCACCACAATCTGAATTGATAGACAAGAGTACCCCAAGCAATCTAACAAACTCATGAATATACAACTTAGCATAATCTTTTGCACCATAAGTCATCTTGACTGGTAGAAAGTGAGCCAAATTTATCATACTATCCACAATAAACCAAATAGAATCAAAGTCCTTCCTAGTATTTGGCAAGCCAACCACAAAATCCATGTCGATCTCTTCCACTTCCAAGTAGGAATTTCTATGTCTTGGGCTAGGTCACCCGGCCTTTGATGTTCGGCTTTCACTTGTTGTCAATTATGACAACTGGCTACAAACTTGGCAATGTCTCTCTTCATACCACCCCACCAATACATCTCCCTTAAATCTCTATACATGTTTGTGGAACCGGGGTGAATAGAATAGGGTGAATTATGAGCCTCTTTCTAAATCAACTCCCTTAAGTCATCAACACAAGGCACACACAATCCTACCTTGGTACCTAAGGGCACCATCTCCCTCTTGGGTTAAAACCTCCACTTTACCAACCTTTACCCTTCAACTCTAGCAAGGTGGGGTCAGAGTCTTGTTTTGACTTGACTTCCTCAATCAAAGAAGATTTGGAACCATCAATAACTATTACACCACCCTTTTCAACTTCATGCACCCTAACCCCCAACCTAGCTAACCGGTGAACTTCTCTAGCCATACCTTTGTTACCAACATTAGTATGAACTAGTCTATCCATGGACACTATACTTAGAGCATAGGCTATAACATTAGCTTTGCCAGGATGATAGTGCACACTCCTTAATAATGCTTAAGGAGTTCTAATCATATTTTTTGTCTCAAGTTAAGATCTGTTTGTGTGAACACATATTAGAGACTTTTGTGCTCGGTAAACACATCAACATGAACTCCATAAAAATAGTGATTCCAAAGTTTAAAAGCAAACACCACAGCCACAAATTCAAGATCCTGAGTGGGATAATTCCGCTCATGTACCTTAAGTTTTCTGGAGGCATATGCTATAACCTTGTCATTTTGCATCAAAATATACCCCAAACCAATCCATCAGTCATTAAAATAAACCACAAACCCTTTTAACCCTTCTGCTAGAGCCCAAATAGGAGCGGAGATGAGCTTGTCTATCAAAGTTTGAAAACTCTTTTTAGATTCATTGGTCCACACTAATTTTGCCTTCTTTTTGGTCAACTTTATCATAGGGGAAGCAATAGAAGATAAACCATTCACAAACCTCCGGTAGTAACCCGCCAAACCCAATAAACTCCTAATATACATCAAAGTCAAGGGCCTTGGCACTTTCCTTAACACCTCTACCTTTTTAGGATCCACCTTAATGCCAACACCTGACACCTTATGCCATAGACATAACCAAAATTCACACTTTTCATATTTAGAAAACAACTTCTCATCCCTCAAGATTCATAACACCACCCTCAAGTGATTCATATGCTCCTCTTTACTACGGGAATAAATCAATATATCATCAAGAAAGACCACCACAAACATATGAAGGTAGGGCTTAAAGACCCTATCTATGAGATCTATAAGTATTGATGATAGCCAATCCAAAAGACATTACCACAAACCCAAAGTGCTCATACTTAGTCCAAAAAGCTGTCTTGAGAATATCACACTCCCTTACTCTTACTTGGTGGTATCTGGACCAAAGATTAATCTTAGAAAAGTGACTAGCCCCTTGTAGTTGATTAAAAAGGTCATCAATCCTTGGTAGAGGGTACTTGTTCTTTATAGTGACTCTAATGAGTTATCGGTAATCAATGCACATTCTAAGGGAACCATCCTTTTTCTTTACAAACAACACTAGTGCACCCCAAGGTGACTTGCTAGGCCTTATGAAATCCTTCCAAAAGAAATTCCTCAGTTGGTCCTTCAACTCCGTCGGGGCCTACGGTAAGGGGGAATAGAAATAGGTTATGTATTGAAAAGGAGATCTATACTAAAGTCTATTTCCCTTTTGGTAGGAACACTAGGAACCTCATCGAGAAAGACATCAAGAAACCCATTGACCACCGGAACAGACTGAATAGGAAGGACTTTAGACTCAAGATCCCTAGCCCTTACAAAGTGATAAATGCAATTCTTAGAAATCAACTTTTGGGCTTTGAGACAGGAAAAGAATCTGCCATTAACCACCACAATATGACTTTCCCACTATAGGAAGGGCTCATTAAGGAATTGGAACCTAACCTTGCTGGTTCTACAATCACAGGAAGCATGATATGCATGTAACCAATCCATCCCAAGAATAATATCACAATCCACCATATGAAGTTCAACAAAATCACAAGGCAAGACTTTATGCAATATTGACATATGACAATCTCTATAGACTTTTTTAGCAATAATGGACTCACCAATGGGGGTAGACACTTCATAAGGTTCACACAACAATTCAGGATACACATGAAGCTTATTGGCAACAAAAGGAGTAATGAAAGAAAGAGTGGCACCTGGATCTATCAAAGCACGTACATCATAATAAAAACCGTTAACATATTGGGAACCTCATCCACTCCTTGCCTTTCTTAGAGAGCATAGAACCTATTTTGCATCGGAGCACCCCCTTGTTAGCCTCCCTTTGCCCTTTAACCCTCATTAGCACCTTGACATTGAGGATAACCATCTCTACCTTTGTTTTGAGCAAGAGGAAAATAAATAACCTTGTGACCCATCTCACCACAAAGCAAACATTAGAATATTTCAAACATGGACCACCATGGTTTCTCCCTAACTTTTAGCTCTTAGGATGGGTCATCCCACCATTGCCACTTTAGAATCTTGGGTTAGACACCCCATCATTAGCAAATGTTTTGTTAGGAGAATTGGAGGACCATTGGCCTTGGAACTTGTTGCCTTGATGAAACTGTCCACCCTTCGAACCTTGAAAGCCACCCTCAAATAGAGCCCTGTTAGACTCCCCACTTCTCCTCTTTCTAAGCTTTTCCCCTCTTAAGTTGTTAGCCATATTTCATGAGACAAGACAAATCTATATAACTTACAAGCATTGTTGTATGGCACTCTTCATTTACCAAGTTTAACAATCCCAACACAAACACATTCATTCTAGCTCTAGGGTTGGCCACCAAATGAGAAGCATATTTAGAGTCCTTGTCGAATTTGAGTGCATACTCCCTCGCACTCATGGAACTTGCTTGAAGTTCATAAACTCAATCATATTAGACTCTCTTAAATTGATAGGGAAGAACCGATTGAGGAAGGCAGCTTTGAACTCCTCCTAAGAAATGGCATCATCATTTCTCCTTTCCAATTTCCACTGAGTAAACCAAATTTTGACCACACACTTAAGTTGGTAGGACGCTAATTTTGGTTTGTCCTATAAATTTCCCCCCTTGAAAGATAGAACCTTATACATCTCATTGAAGAACTCTTGGGGATTTTCCTCTACTTTAGACCCATGAAACTCCGGAGGTTTTATTCTTGTGAAATCCCTCATCCCTGAGTTCGGAGTAGGAGCATGAGGGGCTTGATCCCCTTGTTCATTTGCTTGATAATAGCATGGGCCAACATAGTGATGGCATCTCAGAACTCATCTTTGGCTACCCCTCCATCTTGAGGAGCTTAAGGAGCAAGAGGGGTCGATTGCTTCTTGGGTGTATGGGCTCTCCTTAGTTTTCCTCTTGGTAGCGGTATGATCTAAAAGAACAAAGAGCATTTTTTATGAGAAAAGGGCCTTATCTTTACATCTTAAGAATGATATAGATCATGAAGAAGTGAAACATCAAAAGTTTCCTACATAGTGATATCATGTAGGCATAGAGTATGCATCAATATATTTGAAATGTACTAAGTATGCGAGGTTCAATGCATGAATGACGTAAGACATAATATTCAAAAGATGCATAACCATAATTAATAGATACATAATCTCCATATGGCATGCATCAATGCTTGCAATACAACATGATTGCGGGAAGAGACCTCAACCAACATAGACCAAGCAGCTACAACTTGGAATCCAACGCATGACACCCCTCGCGAAGTGTGGTCTACTTGCCAAGGAAAACCAAACATGATAACATGAACTAGATGTATCCACTAGTATAACAAGTGTAAATTTATAATCCTATGGTCGCACATCGTTATGAGATTAAAAACTTTATGTAAGGACCCCATAAGTCAAGCCCCCATCTTATGCCTCAATCGATGCTAAGTTAAATCTCATGGAATCTTTGAAATAATCATACTTTAATCATAACATAAATAACTTGTAAAAGACATGATAATATGACATGAGTAGCTCTTCACATGCTTGACCTCTACTAGTGACCCTAACTTTAACATGACACTAGATAATAATCATACATGATTCCTTGCTTTTATATGAATTGCTCACAAGAGGTAAAAATCTTGAAATAGGGCTCAACTTAATACTTGTAAAATCATAGATACTTTTCATGAATTCAATACATGCTTGAAATACCTTAATCATTATGAAATCACTTGACTTATAAATCATGTAATAGATCATCAACAACTTCAGAATTCTTGTCATGTAATTTTATCAAGCATACGGTAGGTTCATGATACTTGTTCAAAATCATGCAATTCAACAGTGAAACAAGATGAGTAATCTCAATGCAAATTAAACCACCAATATTGTAGTAAGACCCTCATTTAGGATATCTTGAAGTCCTTCTCAAAAGTTCATCATAGTTCATAGTTTTCATTGCTCAAATCATGTATAATCTCAATAGTAATAAATCAACTCATGCAATAAGGTTAAAATAGATATTGATGCATAATTAATTAATAATTAATAAAAATCCTAACAAAATTTATGTTCATACTTCATAATAGAAGATATGCAAATGTAATATAACTTGAAATCATATAATTTTCATAAAAAGAGAAGGTTAGGCTCTATGGGTGAAAGGACCCGTGATTGAAGATCCACATACCTCAAACTTGGATTCTTCTTGAAATTGAGTTGAGGGAAACTTGAAGCTTGAGATGGGTTCTTGAGTTCCAAAATTGAGCTTCAAATACTTGAATTTGAATGAGAGGTTTTAGAGAGGGTCTTGTGAGCTATAGAGTTGAAAAATGGCTAACTATTGAAAATTTCACGTTTAAATGGGCATGGGGCTACTACCCCAATGCCCTTGGACGAATTAAGAACACTAAGGAAAAACTTACACTGGTCTGCATCTCTGGCGCAATACGGACCCAATCATAGCGCAACTTGCACTAGTCCGTACCCTAGGTGCATTACGGCCTGGGTGTGGACAGCCATTGGAAATCAAAAATTAGCAAAAAATATTTTTTGCTATGGGTCTTCTAAAATTTGAGTTATACCCATTTCCCACTCAATTTTTTCCCTTGATTAAGAATATGATGTAAGATTTTCAAAATCACGCACGAATTTTGAGATATATGGAAATTATGATTATGGGGCATTTCGAAGCACATGAGTGGTATTTCAATAGAGCACTTACACAATGGAACTAAGAACAAGTAAATCCAACTTTAAAGGGAATCAGAACATTAAAGATGAAATCAAAATACAAGTGTTCTCAAAACTCTCCAATGTTATCCCACTATTTTTCCTTTCTAAATCTAAAGTTCTCTGTGTATTATCCATGAACTTATGAAAATAACCTAAAAAAAACCTATTTATAATATTTAAAATATAAGTCCTAAACAAAATAGGATAATTGGGTCGGCACACCTCACGAACATGTATATAAGTTGTATTGCATTTCACGATCCATAATTGGGGTCTCGTACAGTGCTATTAGAAAATTGGATTTCAAGTCTACGAGACCCCCTCTAGGACCTGTAAAGTGGTTTATGGCCCATAGGGATCTTTCTTCCAATGTATCTTCAGAAAGTCCCTATCTCTAATCCTGAGGGAATGAACTACGTTCTACGACTCATAAATCATTCCATGATCCATCTGCATGTCCATAGAATCAACTTCAAAAAATTAGTCCATAACTAGAATTGTCTACGAAACCACTTCAAGGCTCGTAGAATGAACTATTGCTCATAAAGGGTCTCGTATTATAGCAAAAACCAGCAACTTTTATACTTTTAATGTGAAACCAGTAAGAAGAGAAACTAAGGTATTGTGCTACTCATGATTCTCTAACTTAATATTACTAGATAATCGTAATTTTTTCTAGTGTGTTATATGCAGAACAGTAAGTTAATCTACCAAACCTTTTGATGTTGGTGAGAGCTAAATTTCACTATGTGACTTGATCCATCCCCGTAGTGTGACATTACTAACCCTTACATATTATTCCAGTACAAACCTCCCCTTGATCCAGTTCGGTTGAATTGATAAGAAGAAATCAATTGAATCCTATTAACTAATCTCTTTTGTCATTCATTGCTACCTTGATCTAGTTAGTAACAATTAGGTAAGTTCTAAATTGGCCACTGTTAAAAAGAAATCAAAACAAAGAGAATAATTAATACATTCATGCACACTTTCCAAGAATTATAGATTATTCGATTTTACCTTGTTAGTTCTTCATAGTTCCCACAACCCTAATTATGGATTTAGCTATGCATAATCATTGTAGATGCAAGAGCCATGATATATAATATCATAATTAAGCACTTATAATAATAAAATTAAGGAACAAGAAATCCCAAAATCTTCACTAGAAATCACAACGTATTGTTAAGAATCACAAAGTTGTTTTCCAAGTGTCTTGTGTGTCTCTATGACCTAACCTTCATCCTCTATCTAAAATAAACTAAAATACATATTCATAATAACTAAAATATAAGTCCAAAACAAAACAGGAAAACTGGATTCGGGAGGCATTATGAACTGGGTTATGGCCAAACAAAATTCTATGGCCCATGCGTGGGCTTCATAGTCTTCATTCTTCAAAATTAGGCATCACTTCTATGAGACTTTTCTATGGGCCATATTCAGACTTACGAACTAAATAGCGTTTTGTTTGGAAAAGTCCCAGAAACTCCTTCAATTTTGATCCTCAAGGCAGGAAACCTAATCTATTGCTCGTATAAAATTTCATGACTTATCTGACAGTTCGTGGATGCAACTTCAGAAAATAGGCGCTTCACTGGATCTCAATCATAAAATCACTCTAAGACTAATGGAAATTTCCATGGCCCATATAGTGCTTCGTACTTCATCCAAAATTCAGCATCTGCAACACTTTATCGAAAATCATGCCAAGTCCTGTAATCTTAAAAAGAAAACCCAAAAACACATTAAACCCACTAACATCTCTTTTAGAACACACAAAACCAAGTTTTAAGCATCAAAAGTATTGTATTTTTAACAGCACATCAGAGCCATTCTCAGAACGGAAGGGGACCAATTCTGTGTTCAAATAGAAGTTTGTCTCTTGTATGAAATCTATGAAAATGATATCCAAAGGTTGTCTATATCATGTTATCAGAGTCGTGGATGTTGAGTCTCATATCCCCACTCCTAATTCGGTCCCTAAAGTCATTGCCTTGCTAGATGTATTTTAATATCGCCTAAGCTACACCTTCTTTTTAAAGATTAAAGTTGTTATTGTCAAAATATATAACCTAATCAAGGTTAGGGTTGAACCCACAGGGAATATGGTAGACCTAGAGTAAGCTCAATCAATTCGAGTTAATTAACCTACTTATCTTAACAAAGGCGGATGGGTTGTAAAACTGTAGAAAGAAATATTAAATGAAGACAAGTATGTGAAACTAGTAAGAAGATTAACTAGGGTATAGTGTTCTCCATGATACCCTAACTTGATATTACCAGATAATGGTATTCTTTTCTACTGTGTAGCATGAAAAATGGTAAGTTAAGTTTATCGAACGCTTTGATCAAGGCGAGAAGTAAATTTCACTATGTGATTTGATCCATCCCCCGCAGTGTGACATTACAAACCTTTACTTATTGTTCCAGTACAACCTCGCCTTGATCTAGTTTAGTTGATTAGACCAGAAACATTAATCAAATCCTATTCATTAGTATCTTTTCTTATTCATTACTACCTTAATCAAGTCAACAACACTAGGAGAGTTCTAACATTGGCCATTGTTAAAAAGCAATCAAAACGAAGAGAATTAATTAATACATGCATGCACACTTTCAAAAAATTATGAATTATCTAATTTTACTATGTTCGTTCTTCATGGTTCTCACAATCCTAGTTGTGGATTTAATGACTCATTATCATTGTAGATGTAAGAATTGTGTATTGAATAGCATAATTAAGCACCTACAACATTGAAATTAAGAACAGGAAATTCAAGCTCTTCGATGAAAATCACAAGTATGAACTAAGATCACAAAATATTATTTTTCAAGTGTCTCACAATATTTGTCACATTCTTTACTAACTCTCTCTGGTTGCACACCAAAAAATAACTTAAAAACCAATTTATAGTATTTAAATTTTAAACCAAATCAAAATAGTAAAACTAGGTTCAACAAGCTCTACGACCATCTCGTCGGGCTGTATAAAGTTCTACGTCCCGTAGTCAAGGCTTCGTGGACTTCATCTTTAATTCTGGGGTTGACTTCTATGAGACCTATCTATGGTACATATAAAGACTTATAGCCCGTGAAGGGTTTCATCTGATGACTTTTTAGAAACTCCCCACTTTCTCATTATCAGGGTATAAAACCATATCTATGACTCGTACATAGTTTTACGGCTCTTATACATGTTCATAGATTCAACTTTAGAAAATCTCCCCTTTACTGGATTTTGTTACAAAACTAACTCTACGACCATGGAATTATCCACGACCCGTAAAGGGTGTCATAGAACAACAAAAACTTCAAGTTCTATACACTTTACCCAAATCATGCCAAACCTTGAAATATTGCTAAACAAATATAAAAACACATCAAATCTACTGATATCTCTTTGAGAACACACAAAATTCCAAGTTTTAAGCATCAAAAGTATTGTATTTTGACAGTAGATCATCTTTTCCCATGATTTACTCACTATTCCTCCGATAAGGGAAATTGATTTTGGTATTGATATCTTGCTCAACACCTAACCTATTTCTATACCTCAATATCTAATAGCCATAGAGGAGTTGAATGAATTGAAGGAAAAATTAAAAGACTTGCTTGATAAAGGGTTAAAAGGCCTAGTGTGTCACCGTGGGATGCTCCCGTTTTGTTTGTGAGGAAAAAAATGGTTCACTTTGGATGTGTATGAATTATAGGTGATAGAATAAAGTAACCATCAAAAATAAGTATCCACTTGCAAGGATCGATGACCTATTTGATCAAGTACAAGGTACAAGCGACTTTTCCAAAATTGATCTCTGAGTTGAATATCATCAATTAAGGGTGAAGGAAGATTCTATTCCAAAGATGACATTTAGAACTCAGTATGGCCATTTTGAATTTATAGTTATATCATTTGGACTAACAAATGCCCTGCCGTTTTCATGGATTTGATTAATAGGATTTTCAAACCATACATAGACATGTTTGTGGTGGTGTTTAGATGATATATTGGTATACTCACAGGATGTAAAAGAATATGAAGATCATCTGAGGACTATGTTGCAAACATTGAGAGATAGGCAGCTCTTTTCCATGCTTAACATGTGCAAATTTTAGTTAAGAGCGGTGGCTTTTCTTAGTTACATTATCTAGTGTGACAATATTAGAGTTGACAAAACAACTGAAGGCTATGAAGAATTGGCCTAGACCATTGTCTCCATTTGATATTACAAGATTTTTGGGTTTGCCTGAATGTTATATGAGATTTGTTGAGGGATTTTCCTCTATTGCTTCTCTTTTGACAAGGTTTTACCTAAAAAAAAGTAAAATTTCAATAGTCTGATGAATGTGAATAGATTTTTTAGATGTTGAAGGATCATCTTACTTCGGCTCCTATTTTGACATTGCCTAAAGGTACAAATGGTTTTTTTATGTATTGTGATGCCTTGCATATAGGCTTAGGTTATGTTCTGATGCAATATGAGAAAGTCATTGCCTATGCTTTAAGGTAAATATTAGTGCATAAAAAAATATTGAACATATAATCTTGAGTTGTTTGATATTGTGTTTGCAATAAAGATATAGCAACTATAATGACCCGACCTAGGGGCCTAGTGGTCACACGGCGAATGAGATACCTAAAATGCACCTCATCTAAGTTATCTTAAGCATTCATAAGTAATAAATGAAAACAAATTTACGAAAAAACAAGGGAAAGGGACTAATGGTCAATTTGACAATAAAGCAAAATTAAAAAGCAGTAGAAATACTACAATCCTTGTGTTTGTCTGTAAGCATACCATTTACATAATAAGCACATGGGACCGGTATCAGTCGATCTCTATCAAAGAGAAAGAAGTTAGAAATAGTGCACCATAGAAAATAAATGTCTTAGAAGGGATACAAGTACATCATCTAAAATCAAAGCAAAGATAAAAGATAGAATGAAAAAGTTGAGGATTCCCGAACTAAGGGCTCACCATGAATAATAAAACTAGTCTTGAACGTTGAGTACTAGCTGTGAGCCGATTAAGGAGTACCCATCCCTACATGGTTAAATCATGTAGGAAAAATATGTATTAGTGTGTTTTGAATGTACTACATATGTGAGATACAACACATGGATAAAATTATAATGCTATCATTATTAAACATAATATATCATTATACATATGATAAAAGATACGTAAAGTTAGTTTAAGCATGCACAAGAAATATGTCTCAAGATCAATACGAGACAATGCATAAGAAGACACATGTAAAGGAAACATAAGATAAGATCACAAGGCTTGTAGGAATAGACCTTAATGGATATATAAGACCATGTGAGCTGCGAAATGGAGTCAAATAGAACCCCCTACATTGGCACGGGAAGACCACTTGCCGAATGGAACTCTATCAACTTTTTCATACATCATATTAATATAAATGGCCTATGTGTATCCACTAAACTAGTCTACAAAGACTCCTGTGGTGGCACATAGTTAATGTGACAAAGGGTTGTCTCTAAGGTTCCCTTAGCAAACCCGACCACAATGCCACATTTGGTGCTATGTCATCCAGCGGAACTATTTAAATTTCAACTTAGAATCATAAGTAGCAAAAACAGGAGTAGCTCAAACTTAGGGACCACCAAGTGAAAATTGTCCTTTCATCTTAGTGACCTTTCTTAAATTTCTTTTACAGTAATTACCATAATACTTATATCTTTGATAAACTTAAATTTGAAACTCTTTACTAATGCCTTAATCATAATTTTAAATCACAGAAAGCTTTATTTGAAACCTAGATAGGTTAGGCTTTATCACGGAACAATCATAAATCACATAAGTCATACGGAAATTTCACTTTTAAAGGAATATCAAATACGCCAAACCATTATCACATCGAAAACTATCATGGAATCATCATCATCAGTCGAATATGCAAATATATACATAGAAAAATAGTTTTTAAACTTCGTACATATCATTTAGTAACTTAAATATCATGAAATCATCATAAGCATGCACATTAACTTGAGAAACTTAATGAAAAGGTAAAATAATTAATAAGGAACTTTATGGGTGGAAGGATGCCCATAACTCACCTTAGATACCTTGGGGAAACTAGAATTAAATGACATTTAAGCCTTTGAGGAAGAAACCTTGGAAACCTTGCCCTAACTTGTTCTTGAGAGCCTTTTTGCCTTACAAAATTTTGGAGTTGAGAGAATCAAGAGGATGGGGCTTCTTAGGGTTCAAAAGCTTATTGAGGGCCACTTATCCATCACCAAAATGATGTTGTTAAGGAATATAAAGGACAAAAATGACAAAGCTGCCCCTCACTTAAACTGCCAGAATTGACCTATGAGACATTAATTATGGGTAATAATTTGATCAACGAGCCATAAGTCCCTCTCGTCTGATAACACATCAGAAATTCATGAAAACCATCTTTGCTAGACTAAAAGATACATGGTATTGTTATGAGTCGTATATTCTTTAATGAGTCGTGTTGGACTTGTAGAGTCCTTTCACACACTTAGCAATTTTTCACCTCATTCTTGGCCTTATTTCACGGGGAAACCTGTGGGTTGTATCCTAGTTTATGGGTTGTTAGATAACACAATGGTCATCCTTCAGAAATATCCAAATTTCCTTCATGTTTGATAGTTTCATTCACGACCCTACCTACAGACTGTACGACTTTTGATAGGTTGTCACTAGGTCTATGGGTTACCTCACACTTGGAAACTTCTCCCTTCCTGAAGTTTTATGTCTAAGAACAGAATCTACGGGTCATATGTCCACTTACAGGCCGTAAATCACCCCTATAAACCAAACTTCAGGTTATTTTCAAGCCAACTTTTTTGTACTTGAGTCTTCTAAATTAGGGGTTGTTACAATATCTCCCACTTGGGAACACAAGTCCCTAAATGAACTCAAAGGCAGGCCCTAAAGAGTAAACTAGTAGCTAATAACCCAGCATGCATTCAAAACTGCAAGTTAACAAACATTTCTCAAAAATTTTAGATTTAATACTTAAAACATGTCTCAAATTAGTCTGCGAACATCAAAATAAATGCATAAATCATGAAAACTAAAATGCATATAGTTTAAGGGTTTCAGGAATAATTTCTTAATACCTTAGGCTTGAGTAGAGTGGAATAGATGTGGATAGTATTTCATCATATCTACTTCCACTTTCCATGTAGCACCCTCAACTCGTTGGTTTCTCTAATGCATTTTGACTGATGCAACTTCCTTATTACTTAGAGTTTGCACTTATTAGTCGAGAATTTCAACTAGTACCTCTTCATAATTCAAATCCTCTTGAATGTTCACAACATACAAAGGAACTATAGAACTTAGGTCACCTATGAATTTCCTCAACATCAGCACATGGAAGACCGGAAGAATCAATTATAACTCATTTGGTAGATCCAACTCATATGCCACTTTCCCCTCTTTTCTGACCACCTAGTAGGGTCTCACATATCTAGGACTCAAATTCCCTTTCTCACCGAATCGAAGCACACCCTTCATTAGAGATACCTTCAAGTTCACCCAATCACAAACTTGGAACTCAAGTTCACTTCTTCTCACATCGGAGTAGGATTTTTGTCGGCTTAGGTTGTTTGCAATTTTTCTGTTATGCTTTTAATTTTCTACATAGCATTCATCACAAATCTGGTCCTATTAATTCCACCTCACTGACATTTATAGGTGATCTACACCTTCTACCATACGACACCTCATATGGTACTTGCATAGAAGTTATTATTATAGGTGAACTCTATAAGTTGAAAGTGTTCATCCTAACTACCTTGATATTTCAACACATAAGCTCTCAACATATCTTCCAACGTCTGAATGGTCCTTTTGGCTTACCTATCAATTTAGGGATGAAAAGCCGTACTCAACTTTACCTTACTACCAACTCCTCTTTGAAATGATTTTCAGAAGTGAGAAGTGAATTAAACTCCACAATCTGATATGATGGACAATGGAATTCCATGCAACCTCACCAACTCTTGGATATACAAATGGACATAGGCCCCGACACTAAAAGTATTCTTGATCGGTAGGAAATATGTTGACTTTGTCATAAGGTCAACTATCACCAATATGGAGTCAAAATGGTTTTTTGTCTTTTGCAACCCAACTACAAAATCCATGTTGATCTCTTCCGACTTCCAAGTAGGAAAATCAATGTCTTGTTCTAGTCCACCCAGCCTTTGGTGTTCAACCTTGACCTATCAATAATTTCCACACTCGGACACAATCCTTGATGCATCACAATACATGACAAACCCATCATTCCCTTCTGGGAATATCAAAATAGGGGCTGAGGTCAATCGATCCTTTAAATTTTGGAAACTCATCTCACTTTTATCCGTCCATACAAGCTTAGACTTCTTTTGAGTTAGCTTGGTAAGTGGAGACAAAAAAATGGAGAAGTCTTGCACAAACCATCTATAGTAACCTACTAGACCCAAGAAACTCCTTATGTTAGTAGGAGTCAATGGCCTTGGCCAGTTTCTCACCACTTCAGTCTTCTTAGTATAAACCTTGATGCCCTCTCGAGAAACCATATTCCTAAGAATGGGATCCTCATTTGAACAAAACTCACACTTTTAAAACTTTGCATAGAGCTTTTATTTCCTCATGGTTTGTAATATTACCCTCAACTATTCATTATGCACTTTCTCACCTTGGGAGTAGATAAGGATGTCATCAATAAACACCATAATGAACATGTTGAGGTAAGGCTTGAACACTCTATTTATGAAGTCCACAAATACTATCAGTGCATTAATGAGGCTAAATGAAATCAGCACAAACTCAAAATGATCATACTTATTCCGAAAAGCCATCTTAGGGATGTGACTTTCTCTCACTCTCAACCGATGATAATTGGATCTCAAATCAATTTTGAAGAAATGAGTAGCCCCTTGTAGTTGATCCACCAATCATTTATCCTAAAGAGAGGGATACTTATACTCAATGGTGACCTTATTGAGTTACAGGTAGTCAATGCACATGCAAAGCGACCGATCCTTCTTCCTTACAAATAACATTGGGGCACCCCATGGAGACCGACTAAGTCTAATCAAACCCTTTTCCAACAAATCCTTTAGTTTGTCTTTCAACTCCTTTAATTCTGAAGGAGCCACTCTATAAGAAGGGATTGAGATAGGCTGAGTAATGGGTAAGAGGTCTATACCAAGGTCTATCTCTCTTTCGAAAGAAACACTCGATACCTCATCTTGGAAGACATCAGAAAACACACTTATAATGGGGACTGACTCAAGAGAAAAGACTTTGGAATAGATATCTTTGACCCTCACTAAGTCATAAATGTATCCCTTTAGACAGCATTTTGGTGGCCCTTACAAAAGAAATGAATCGACCCCTATATGAAGAGTTTCTACCCTCCAATTCAAGGACTATCTCATTAGGGAATTGAATTTTAACCTTGTGGTTCTACCATCAATAGAAGCATAAGAAGGATGAGACTAATCCATCCCCAAAATCATATCAAAATCTTCTATGGAAATCTCGATGAGGTCTCATAGAATCACTTTATTCAAGATAAAAATAGGACAACTCCCGTAGACTTTTTGGGCTATGATGGACTCACCTACAGGGTTACTCACTTCATAAGGCTCATGGAGGACTTCGGGACATGCATGAATCTTGAATGCAAGGAATGGGGTTACAAAAGATAATTTTGCTCCTGGATCTAAGAGTGCATATGTATCATAATCAAAAACTCTTAACATACCTTGGTAACCACGTTGGGATCTTCTTCGACCTCTTGAAGAGCATAGAACCAGTTGGTCCTTTGGGTGCCTTGGACTTGACCCTTTTAGCTTTGAGGCCTTGTACCTCCGCTCTTGCAATCCTTTGCATGGTGGTAGGGCTTCCTACAAGTGAAATAAGTCTTTGACTAGGCTAGGTATTCTCCTTTGTCAGGCCTCCCGCACTTAGGGAAATTTAGACTTAGGAGCTTAGGAGCCACCCCTTTTTACTTCCAGGTAGGAGGAGTTGGTGGACCCTTGACCATTTTTCTTTTAGTGACCTTGAAATTTGTAACATCCGCCCCTTTGGTAAGAGTAACTCCTACCTTCAACTCGGACCCTCTTGAACTCCCTTGACCTTTTACGAAGCTTCTCCTCTTCAATTTGCTCTGTGTACATCATCAAGCAGTATATGTCCATCTCCTTGACCAACATGGCTATCTTGCAGTCCTTGGAGACCAACTTAGAGATACTTAAAATAAAGTTTCTCATTCAAGCTCTTGTATCCACGACCATAAATGTAGCATACTTCGGCAATTCGATGAATTTGAGGGCATAATACCTCACGCTCATGGTCCCTTGCTTCAAGTTGATGAATTTTTGGACCTTTGCCTCCCTAATCTTTATGGGGAAGAACTTATCCAGAAAGGCACATTTGAATTCCTCTCGACCAATAGGACTCCTCCTTGGCCCCTCTCATCGACCTATTACTTGTACAAAATCTTAGTGACTCCTTTGAGCTGATAAGCCACGAACTTGACTTTGTCTTCTGATGGAGTACCAATCATCACCATAACCCGGTAGGCCTCCTCTATAAAGTCAATAGGGTCCTTATTTGTCTTTGACCTAGGGAACTCTAGTGGGTTCATCCGCGTAAAGTCATGTTCTCTGGCAATCGGAGTAGGCAAATGAGGAGGTACTGCTATCTCTTGATAGGCCTGATAGGCCAATGATTATGCCAATAGGGTAAATGCGACTCTAATCTCCACATGAGACACTATATTGTCCTATTGGAGTGGATGGACTTTTTTTCTGAAGTTCCTTATTAATGGGGAGCCCTTCATAGGAGGATGATGTAGAAACAAGTAGAAGCACATCGTTAGTTAGTGGAAAACCTTATTCAACTCTATGGCATGACATGAATAAGAAAGAAAGGAAAGCTTTCCTAAACTATCTCACAACTTAGGAGCCTAGTCATCACTCGGCGAATGAAATACCGGAAGGGACCTCACCCAATCCATCTCAAGCATCTTAAGCATTCATAGGTATTTAATGAAAATAATTTTTTGGAAAAACAATGGGAAAGGGACTAAGGGCCAATGTGACAATAAAGCAACACTAAAAAGAAGTGGAAATACTACAATCATTGTGTTTGTCCATACGCATACTAGCTATATCATAGTAGATAGGATCGGTAATGATCGATATCCATCAAATGGAAAGAATTCCAAAACATTGCAACATAGAAAGTAAATTCCTTAGAAGGGCTATAAATACATCATCTTAAATCAAAGCAAAGATATAAGATAGAATGAAAAAGTTGAGGAGTCCCGAACTAATGGCTTACCACGAATAATAAAGATAGTCTTGAACACTGAGTAATAGCCATGGGCTGGTAGAGGAGTGCCCATCCCTACATGGTTAAATAATGCAGGCAAAACATGCATTAGTACATTTGAATGTACTATGAATGTGAGATGCAATGCATGGATAAAATTGTAATGCCACCATTATTAAACATAACATATAAGTATATGTACGATAAAAGATACATAAATTTAGCTTAAGCATGGACAAGAAATATAGATTAAGATCAATATAACATAATGCATACAAAGGCATATATAAAGGAAATATAACATAAGATCACAAGGCTTGTGGGAATAGACCTTAATCAGCATCTAAGACTATGTGAGCTACTATATGGAATCCAATAGAACCCCCTATTCTAGCATGGGGAGACCACTTGTCAGGTGGAACTCCATCAACTTTTGCATACATCATAATAACATAAATTGGCTACGTGGATCCACTAGTATAGCCTCCAAGGGCTCCTATAGTGGCACATAGTTAAATGCAACAAATGGTCTTTTCTAAGGTTTCATTTTCCAAATTCCACCACAATGTCACTTTCAGTGCTAAGTCATTCCACGAAAATCTTTATATTTTAACTTAGAATCATAAGTAGCAACTATGGGAGCAGCTCAAACTTAGGAACCACCCAGTGACAATTATCCTTTCATCTTGGGGACCTTTCTTAGACATCTTTTGGGGAAATTATCATCATACTCATATCTTTGATAAACTTATCTTTTAAACTCTTCATCAAT
>JAOTQJ010181554.1:28340-63985 GCA_025642045.1 Solanum sejunctum
CCAATTGGTCCTTTAGGCGATTTAAACTGGACACCTTTGGCCTTGTGGCCTTGTGGCCTTGTGGCCTTGTGGCCTTGTGGCCTTGTGGCCTTGCACCTCTACTCCTGCAATCCTTAGCATGCTGGTCGGGCTTTCCACAAGTGAAGAAAGCATTGGACCCGGCTAACACTCTCCTTTGTGAGGTCTACCTTAGGCCAATTAGGACTTCGGGACTCTAAGCCATCCCTTTGGCGCCGTTGGTAGGGAATATGACTATACTTGTTTCATTCAAGTAGTTTGGGAATTAATCCTTATTGTCCTCATTTTACATTTTTTTATTTTTGTTTTATTTCAGGGTACATGTGTAGTGTATGCCTAATACGCAAAGCTGAGGCATTTCCTTGACTCTGTTTGACCTAGAAACCCAGAGAAAACTAAGAAGGATGGCCCAAGATAATGCAAACAATGGGGTGAATGCAGCTCTGAACGAAAACGAGAATGAGAATACAAATAATGACAAGCCAGCTCCTCTTAAGGACATTGATCCATAGCCACTGGACTTCGATGACGAAGCTTATTCGTGAAACCTATGTCGGTTGAACCCTATGGCTATAGATGTTACATAGTTTTGAGTGGGTTGCTTCAAATGCTGTAGAACCATGGGTTGTTCTTGTGCCTACCATCAGAAGATCAGCAAAGTCATCTACACAAAATTGTGTTTGTTTGTAAGAGTGTAATAAGAACACAAATTTGTCTATAGATGTTGTGGACTTCGTGTCTTCCCATTATCTCTGATAGGCAATGCAGCACTATGGCTATCCAAGCTCTCGCAGAGTTTGATCACCAATTGGACTGAGTTACAGAAGGCCTTTTCGGAGAGGTACTTCCTAAGATCTAAGAATCTCAAGTTGAAATATAAAATCAATAAATTTGAGCAACTTCTTGGTGACTCAATCAATACTATACGGAAGCAATTTACAAAGTGCTTGAGGAATGTCCGTGACCACAAAATTGTTGATGATGCCTTAGTAGAGATCTTCTATCATGCCCTGGACATAAATAGCAAACATATGCTGAACCAACTACCCCTCACTCATAATACAAAAATTTTTACAAATCTTACCAAGATTTCATTCTTATAATTAATTTTTCCCATGAACTTGAGTTATAAAATGTGATCTTTAGACATTGGATACTCATCATAGAAAATTAAAATTTTCTAACTCAATGAAAGAAATGATCAAGTAACCACTTAGAAAGCGATAAATTCAAACATATAGAACCTATAACAGTACTATCAAAAATAATAGATCAATAGCAGTGAGTGTAAACAACCTTTAAGAGCGATAGAGATAGACAACAAACCCCACATTTAAACATATATAGCCAGAACATGACCTCAATAATGAGATGAAACTTAAGACTGTCGGACAACTATAAGTATTCATGGTAGCACTTTTATTTTTTATGATCAAGATGATACTTGTAGAATTACTAAAAAACATTAGTTGCTCCAAAATAACAATTCTATCATATCTCGAATAATTTGGTCTCCAGAAGGACTTTACTTTACCAAGTGAGCATCACCAATAGTATGTGTAGTCTCAGCAATAAAATAGTTTCAGTTACCTAATAATCCTTAATAATCATGTAGACTTTAGGTCCATACCGTAGTTTCCCCATAAGTCATATACTATAATTCAAATAATCCAAATTAAAATAAATATAATATCTTCCTCACAACACTATTCGTCAATTGAATTTTGTATGAATTATGGAGAAATCCCTAATAAGTTTATGCCAACTTAGTTGATCACATTATTTGATAATGTTTGAACTCAAAGGTGAAAATCCATATCACTTTCAACTTCAAATGAAAGATCTATACAAGATGTAGTATTCCTTCACCATTCTTAGATTTCTTTCATAACGTCAATCTCATATGCCTTAAATTATTCAATATATCTTATTTTATCCTTTAACTAACTTGCCTACTAATCATATCCTTTAACCAAAACTCATGATATTTTTTTTTCAAACACTAAAATAAAAAATTTAAGTGACTCCTTAGGTCCTTTAATAGTTAAAAGTAAATAACTTTACAATCCAAATCATGTCTAAGTCCTTTCAAATGCTCATCATCTAATACAATTCCATCACTTCATACTTTACTAATTCATAGCTTGACAAAACATACAACCATAAACATAGATGACGATGCCCAAGTTACACCCCCTTTTAGAGGTTAAAGCGATTGTTGTCAAGAAATAGAACTAACTAAGGTTAGGGTAGAACCCACAGGAAATACGTAGACTCAAGAGAATTCAATGACTGCAATTCAAGTAGTTAACCAACTTACTTCCACGGGGGGGCGGGGGTTGTAATAATCAATGGAAAGTAAAACTAAACTAACATAAGAGAGAAATCAATATATGGAGAAAAACTAGGGTATTGTGTTTCCCATGATTCCCCAACGCAGTATCACTGGATAACCTAATTCTTTTTTAGTGTGTAGCATGCAGGACGGTAAGTTATGTTCACCAAGCCCTTTGGTCAGTGGTGAAAGGTGAATTTCACTATGTGAAGTGGCCTATCTCCATAGTGTGCATTATAACCCTACTTGTGGGTTTAGCTACTCATTCTTGTATAGATGCAAGAATTATGAATTGGAAGAACATAATTGAACACTTGCACAATAGAATATAGAACAATCAAATCCAACTTCAATGAGAATCACATGCTGAAAGATGAAATTAAGTTACAAGTGTTCTCAAAATCTCTCCGATGTAATCTCCCTATTTTCTCTATTTATCTACTGAGATCTCTGACTACTAGGTGAATATCATCTGAAAAATAACCTAAAAAACTATTTATAATAAGCAAACTACAAGTCCTTAATATAATCGGATAACTGGTTAGCATGCCATACAAAAAAGAGTTTACAAGTCATATTGTGTTCCATAACCCATAATCAGGTCTCGTACAAGGCTGCTGGTAATTTGGACTTCAAGTTTACAACACCCCTCTACGACTCTTAAAGTAGTTTAAGACTCGTAAGGGTATTTCTTTTGATGAATCTTTAGAAAGTTCCAATCTCTGATCCTCAGGACACGAACTATGTTCTTTGACTCGTTAATCATTCCATGACTCCTCTGCATGTTTGTAGAATAAACTTTTGAAAATAGCCCCTCACTGGAATTGACCATGAAACCCACTTCATGACCCATAGAATGGTCTACAACTTGTAAATAGTCTCATATAATATCAAAAACCAACAACTTCCATATTTCTTTCCAAAATCAAGGCCAAGCCTGTAATCCTGCAAATATAACACAAAAACTCATAAAACCAACTAACATCGCATTGAGAACACACAAAGCTCAAAGTTTAAGCATCAAAACTATTGTATTTTGGAAGCACATCAACACCCTCAACTTAAAATTGTTACTTGTCCTTAAGGGACAGACTCAATCAAAATAGATAATACAATAACACACAAACCTAAATCCTATGACATACATCACATCAATCTCAAACTCAGATACCCACGCCATATTTTCAAAACAAGATCATATAGCCATCTAGCAAACTAACACAGACTAGTGCATGTGACAACATAACCATGACAAGTGAGCTATTATCAACAATCCATAATCACTGGATAAATCTAATGTTGTCACTACCCAAGCCTAGGGACTAGACGTGGCACAACGAATGGGGAACCTGAAGGGACCCCGAACAAGCCTCTTAGCATATTAATCACATATCCTTCATTGCAGAAGTAAAATAAACATCAACAAGTGATGTAATTAAAAAGTAAAATGGACTAAGAGAAGTCTTGGATAATCACAAAAGCATAAAAGAGTCAAGCTCATAGCATATCCATACATAGTATCCAACAACACCTCTACTTTAGAATAGAGCGGGGGCCAAGGCACTTCTCGAGCTCACCCTCATAATAATAAGTATTCATCGTAAGAAGGAGTCTTAACATAACATGAAATAAGTAGATATTGTCCTCGGAATTGAAGACTCACCAAAATTTTCTCTATGAACCAAACTAGCCACGTTGACGAGGATGATCAAAAGGAGCTCTGATTCCTACATGGTGATCATGTTCGTATAGAGTATGTGTTAGTACGTTTGAATGTACTAAGTATGCATGAAACAATGCAACAAAGATATAAGTCATCATATTCAAAATGCATACATATAGGCAATAGATATAATCCCAATATGACATGTATGATTAATGTTTATAATAACACATGCTCGTAAAATATTCAACTTGCATAAAATATAATACATATGTAGGAAAACACCTTAACCAGCATAGACCTAGCGAGTTACTACTTGTAATCCAAGGCATGTCACCCCTTGCTAAGGTGATTGAGGCATGTGAACCCCTCGATAAGGTGAAAAAGGCATGTCACCCCCTCGACAAGTTGTTGTCTACTTGCCATGGTAAACCATACAATGAGTAATCCAAGGCATGTCACTCCCTTGACAAGTGTGGTATATCTAGATGGATCCACTAATATAGCAAGGGTCATAATCATAATCCTATGGTGGCACATAGTTTAGAGACTAAAGATATTATATAAGGACCCCTTGAGTTGAGCCCCTATCTTAATCCTTAATCTTTGCTAAGTCAAATCCCACAGAATACTTGTAATAAACATACTTTAATCATAACATGAGTAGCTTGATAGATATGATAACATTACTTGAGTATCTCATAAACATGCTTAACCTCTAGTAGTGAGCCCAACTTGAACATGAGAGTAGATCATAATCATACATGAACCCTTGCCTCAACATGAATGGCTCACAAGAGGTAAAATCTTTAAATAGGGCTAAACTTGATACTTACAACATCATAGATAATTTTTGTGAATTCAGTACATACTTGAAATCCCTTAATCATCATAAAGTTAGTTGACTTGTAAATGATGTAATAGATCATCAATAACTTGAGAATTTTTGTCATGCTATTTTATCAAACACATGGTGGGTTTATTATACTTGTTCAAAATCATGCAATTCAAGAGAAAAACAAGATAAGTAAACTCAATACAAATCAAACCACTAACATGGTAGTAAAACCCTTATGTAAGGTACCTTGAAAAACATCAAAAAAGCTCACAATGTTTATACTTTCATAGCTCAAAAAAAGCATACTCTTAATAGGAAAAATCAATTTGTGAAGTAAGCTTGAAATAGACATTCATGCATAATCAATCAATACTTGGTAAAACCCTAACATAATTTACACTCATAATTCATAATTAAGAGATACCCTTAGGTAATACAACTTGAAATCATATAATGTTTATAAAAAGATAAGGTTAGGCTCCACAGGTGAAAGGACCCATAGATGTAAACCCACATATATTAAACCTTTAATTCCTTGATTTGAACTTGAAGTAGACTTAGAGCTTGAAATAAGTTCTTGAATCCTAAAATTGAGCTTGAAATCTTTATATTTGAATGAAAGAATTGATTGAGTCTTAGAGAGGCACTAGATAGGGTTTTTGGGGAGTTTTAAAGTTGAAAAATCGCTAACTATGGGAGATTTCACGTCTAAGTGGGCATGGGGCTATGGACCCAATACCCTTGGGTGAGATAAGAAAATCAAGGAAAATATTACATTGGTCCTCGCCTTAGGCACAATCCGGACTAGACACGGACCATAAAATGCACTAGTCCACGCCCCGAGCGGATCGCGTCCTAGGTGTAGACAGACACTGGATAAGAAAAATTAGCAAAAATTATTTTTTAGTATGGGTCTTCTAAAATCTGGGTCATACCAATATCCCACTCAATTTTGCCTCTGATAGAGAATATGAAGTCAGATTTTTGAAATCATGCATGGATTTTTAGATACATAGAAATTATGATTATGGGGCATTCTAGAACACATGAGGGGTGTTTCAATATCTTCCCCTTGGGAATATTCATCCCCGAATGTGAAAGAAACTTGCATAATAAAAGTAATTATGAAGATTTCTGTGTGACATAAATGCAACAAATGCACTTAAATATAAATTTCAAAAAGTCTCAACATGGATGTCAAAATCACCATAAACTTATTACCATAACATGAATACATATAAAATGACATGAGGGCTGAAACGTAAGACTTGAAATCATAGATGGGACTTAAGTTATTACCTTTGTCTTGAATAGAAGGGAAGAGATATGGGCATCAATTTTTCATGTCCGCCTCGGCTTCCATAGGGCACTTTCAACTTGTTGATTCCTCTTTCAACTTGTTGATTCCTCCAAAGTAACTTGACGGAAGCTATATCTTTGTTTATCAACCTCTTTAATTGTCTCTACAAAATCTCCACCGAGACATTCTCATAGGTCAAACTATCATCTACAACACCCACAACCTCTAAGGGCACTATAGCACTTGGGTCACCTACACACTTCCTCAATATGGACACATGGAAGACCGAATGAAGCATATTCATATCCATAGGCAACCCCAACTCATATGCAACCTTATCAACTCTCCTTAAAACTCTATAAGGACCCACAAACCTTGGGCTCAATTTCTCTTTCTTGTCAAATCTGACCACACCGTTCATGGGTGAAACCTTCAAGTAAACCCTATTAACAACCTTAAACTAAAGATCTCTTCTCCTCACATCAAAGTAGGACTTTTGTCTACTTTTAGCTGTTTTCAGCCTCTCCGTTATTATCGTCACCTTCTCTAAGGCTTCCATAACCAAATCCGGGCATCATAAAGCCATCCCTCCACATTAAACTACCCAACTGGGGATCTATAACACTTACCATATAAAGCTTCAAAGGGAGCCATGGCAATGCTTGAGTGGTAGCTATTATTGTAAGCAAACTCAATAAGTAAAAGACGTTCGTCCCAACTACCCTTAAACTCAAAAACACAAGCCCTAAGCATATCCTCAAGAGTTTGGATAGTCCTTTTGGCTTGGCCGTCCATTTGAGGATGAAAAACTATGTTAAGCTTGACCTTGGTACCAAGACCTCTTTGGAAGGACATCCAAAAGTGAGAAGTGAATTGAGCACCACGATCCAAAATGATAGACAAGGACCCCCCATGCAATCTAACCAACTTATAAATATACAACTTGGCATAATCTTTAGCACTATAAGTGTTTTTAACTGGTAGAAAGTGAGCCAACTTTATTATTCTATCCACCGCAACCAAATAGATTCAAAGTGTCTCCTAGTCTTAGGTAACTAAACCACAAAATTCATATTGATCTCTTCCTACTTCCAAGTAGGAATTTCTATGTCTTGGGATAAGCCGCCTAACCTTTGATATTTGGCCTTCACTTGTTAGCAATTGTGAAATCCTTGGGTTTTCAACCTTCTCAATATAGGGCTTCAGTCCTTCTTGATACTTGATTATGTTCTGTGTGACAGCATAACTTACATAATGGGCGAAACTTGTCATTTGACTATCCTGTAAAAACTGTTCTAGGAACTCTTGATACATAGGTATTTAAGTATTCTACTTGATACTATTGATATAATTATTCACTATCCCATTTACTGTATTCTAATTGTGTCATCCTTTGACTTAAGAAGGGTAAATTGAGGGATTTAAGGTTCTCATCTATTAGCTTTTACACCACTAAGCTTTATGCTTAGCGATAGTTGTTTCTAAGTTAATGGTGATGATATTTAGGAACTTGGTGGAGTTTGAGTACCCATAGTGTCTATGTCGTGTCGCGACCACAAATCAGGTGTTGCTGAGGAGGCAACCCAAGGTAGACTGGTGCTTAAGCGACCATGTATGTTATTTTATTTTAACCCCTATGCTTTATTTTGTATTTTTTGTAAACATTGAGGACAATGCACCTCTTTTTGGGTGGCGTGTGGGTAGTTATAGGCTTCAATGAAGTCTGAGTAACCATGACCAATAATTATCCCAAAATTTGAATCCTAGTGGTTTTCTTGCCTCTGTTCATTTTCCCTATGGATATTTAATTTCTATCGAACTGGCATATTTAGGATGTATAGGTAGTATTGATAGCATATAAAACTAATATCGATGGCATATATGTATTTTTGTGTTTTTATGTGAAAAATGATACCCACCAAAAATTTGTTTGTTAATTTTTATAGCAACCATGCATGTTTGATTGATGATAGTGATTATTCTAATAAGTAAGGATAACATTGAGATGAAAAGCATGATCAAAGAGTCTTTGTTGATATGTAGTCAGTGTCATATGAGGTGTGAGTTTACTTTGTTAAATTCATGAATTGTGTTACAATTTAAAAATTGCGCTATTACTCTGACTTAGACTGTAGGTTAGTTGGTTAGGAATGGATATTAGGTCATTGTTCATAATAGTCCACTTAGCCTAAATGACTAACTAAATGAGTGAAATATCCCTTGATCCTAATGTTTGAGCCTTATATGTACTTTATTTGTAAAAACCTGAGTTACCTAGCCTTATTAGATGTAAAACCCTAAAATTGGGCTTGGTCCTTCCTTGAACATTAGGCACCATGATTGATGCAAAAAGCCTAAGTTAAGGATGGCTACCAAAAGTAGCCCTGGTTCCTAGGTTGCATATTGTGCACCTCGACTCAGGCCAAAAGCCTAAGTTAACGGTGGCTGGTATAAGGATAAAGATAAAATGAGGGTGAAAACTAGTGATAAATTTAAAAGGAGAAATATTGTGTGTTGGGTGCAAGAAAAATGAGTGATGCCTAATCAATATGCAGAAAAGGAAAAATAATGTGAAAATAAAAGGCAAAATGCTGAAAAATGAGAATAAGGCACCAAGAAAAGCTTGAAATAGCATAAAAAGAGAACGAGGGAGAAATAACAATGTTGACAGGGCAAAAGTATGGATAAATATAGTGTCAAGGAGGGACTTTAGTCACTGTGTTCTAAAAATACCATACTAAAGCCCCCTGAGCCTATGTTACACGCCAATAAAGTCCTAAAGTGATCCTAGTACAAGTAGTCAAAGGTCATAGTCATGAGTATAGGTGCAAGTATATGGTATTGAGATGGTATTTGAATGTCTTTTATAAGAGTGAGTGATGTTGTATAGTCCCCAAGTTACATCTGAAAATATCATTATGGGAGAAATATGGGACTTCTTTCTATGAGGGCACTTGCATTGCACTTTTGACACTGGACTATCTCAGTGATTGTGGCTTGTAGATAATTACCTTTCTTGTCATAGGTTCACTATCAGATATGTTGATCTGTACGGGTTTGCTTGAAAGTTGTCTGATGTGTTTTAAAGTGGTGTAGGTATGTGCTTAAGTTTGATGTGATGTATGCCATTAGATTGAGGTTTATGTATTACCGTGCTGCTTATGTCGATTGAGTCTATCGCTTGAGTACAAGCAATATTTTAAGTTAAGGGTGTTGAGGTGATGTTAAAATAAAGCACTTTTGATTCTTAAAACTTGGAATCTTGTGTGTTCTGAGAGAGATGTTAGTAGATTTAATGTGTTTTTATGTTTGTTTTGCAAGATTAAATAGTTGACACAATTTTTGGGCTAAGTATGTAGACTTTGTTGAAGTAGAGGTTTCACAAGATCTCATGGTCCATAGAGAATTCTACGTGCCGTAGATCCGATTTCGTGTAAAATTTCAATGAAGAGTAATTTTTTGAAGTTAAGTCTATGAACATGTAGATGAGTCGTAGAAGATTTTACAAGCCATAAACTTGGTGTCATGCCCTAAGGATTAGAAAGTGGGGAGTTGCTAAATAGTCATCAGATGAAACTCCCTATGGGTCGTAGAACTTTATACGGGCCATAGAAGGACATCATAGAAGTCAAACCAAAATTTGAAAAAGCAATCCATGAAAGCCCAACTATGGGCCGTAAAACATTATATGGCTCGTAGAAGCTCTCGTAGAATTTGCTGACCCAGTTCTTCTAATCCATTTTGGTTTTTATTTTAAAGACTATAAATAGGTTTTTAAGGTTATTTTTCATATTGAACATCACTGAATAGTAGAGAGTAGTAGAGATCTTAAGAGAAATACTTGTAAAATCTTATTTTGTCTTTTAAGTTAATCTTGTGACTCTTGGTGATGAGTTTGGATTTCTTGTGCTTAATTCTCTTGTATAAGCGCTAAATTAAGTTTTTCAAATTCATAAGTGTTGCATCTACACTAATCATGAGTAGCTAAATCTACATCTAGGGTTGTGGGAACCATGAAGAACTAATAAGATAAAATTAGAGAATTCATAATTCTTGAAAAGTGTGAATACATGTATTAATTAATTCTCTTAGTATTGAATGTTTTTTAATGATGGCCAACATTAGAACTTGCCTAATGTTATTGACTAGATCAAGGTAGTAATGAATGGGAAAAGAAATTAATAAATAAGATTCGATTGATGTTTCTACTCTAATCAACCAAACTGCAGGGATGGACCAAATCACATAGTGAAATTCGCCTCTCTCCTAGGCCAAATGATTTGGTGAACTTCACTTACTGTTCTGCATGCTACATACCGGAAATGAATTTGGTTATTTAGTAATACTGGTTAGGGAATCATGGGGAACATAATACCCTAGACATTCTTCATACTAATTTAACACTTGTCTTAGTTTAGGATTAGACTTAGAAGAATTCAAGGTAATTCGAGTTGTTACAACCCCCTCCCCCCCTCCTCGAGAAGATAAGTTATTTAATCAACTCGAATTACCTTGAATTCTTCCAAGTCTACCATACTCTTTGTGTGTTCGACCCTAATCTCGACTAGATTATATATCTTGACAATGACCATTTTAGCCTAAAAACAGAGGTATAGCTTGGGTGACATCATCTTTCCTATAACATCCCCATAGCTTGAGTCCAAAGCCTCGTTTCCCCTAGAATTATGTGTTTGTTGTTTACTTTTGTTTTTGTAACTAAAGATATGTCATGTATGCTCAAGACTCTTGTTTGGGGTCCCTTTCGGTTCAGTATTCTCCATGCCACTTCTAGGCCCTAGGCTTGGGTCATGACGATTATTCCATTAAATCATACGATTTCAAGTCATTGCATAGACCTACTAAGTTCATGTTGAATTTGCATGATATTGACAATAAGGTCAAAAAGTAAGATTTAAACTTATGAATGTTATCAAAGATGTAAACATGTTACAATTGCTCCTAGAACATGTTTAATGAAACACATCTCATGTCTTCGGAATGCCCCATAATCGTAATACCCCACAATCGTAATTTTCATGTATCTCAAAATTCATGCATGATTCTAAAAATTTGACTTCATGTTCTCGATTAGGGAGAAACATTGAGTGAAAAATGGGTATATAACTCGAATTTTAAAAGATCCATAGTGAAAAATTTTTTTTGCTAATTTTTTGAATGTCAGTGTTATCCGCGCCTAGGCCGCAACGCGCTTGGGGCGTGGACAAGTGTATTTAGTAGCCCGCATCTGGTCTAAGTCGCTCCTAGGGCGCGGACCAGTGTAATATTTTCCTTAGTTTCCTTATTTCCCAAGGGCATTGGGGTCATAGCCCCATGTCCATTTAAACGTGAAATCTCCCACACTTAGCCATTTTTCAACTCTATAACTCATAACGCCCTCTCTAAAACGTCTTAAAGACTCTATCAAATCTCTTATTCAAATTCAAAGATTTGAAGCTCAATTTTGGAATTCTAAAACCCATCTTAAGCTTCAAGTCTCCTACACGTTCAACTCAAGGGATTCAAGGCTTAAGGTGTGTGGGTTTTAATCCATGGGTCCTTTCACCCATGGAGCCCAACCTTCTATTTTTATGAAAATTGCATGATTTAAAGTTGTATTACTTATGGATATCATTTATTATGAAATATGAACATAAATTATGTTGGGGTTTTATCATGTATTGATTGAGTATGCATGAATGTGTAATTTAAACTTATTCTATGAGTTGATTTATGTCTATTGAGACTATGCATGATTTGAGCTTTGAAAATTATGAACTATTATGAACTTTTCATATGGATTTCATGATACCAAAATTGAGGTTTTACTACAATATTGGTGGGTTGATTTTGAATTGATTTTACTCATCTTGTTATACTCTTGAGTTGCATGATTTTGAACAAGTATCATGAACCCACCATGTGTTCGATAAAATTACATGACAAGAATTCTCAAGTTGTTTACATGATTTACAAGTCAAGTGACTTCATAATGATTAAGGGCTTTCAAGCGCATATTGATTTCACGAAAAGTATCCATGATGTTGCAAGTAAACAATTAAGCCCTATTTCAAGATTTTACTCTCTAGTGAGCCATTCATGTCAAGTTGAGAGATCAAGTATGATTAATACTTTACCCTCATGTTCAAGTTAAGCTCACTAGTAGAGGTCAAGCATGTGATAGAGCTACTCATGTTATGTTATCATGTCTCGTACAAGTATTCAAGTTATCATTAAGTTTATGACTATTTCAAGTATTCCATGAGATTAGACTTAGCACTTATTGAGGCTTAAGATGGGGGATTGACTCAAGGGGTCCTTATATAAAGTCTTTAGTCTCTAAACTATGTGCCATATAGAATTATATACATTCTCTCTTATGGCTTTCTAGTGGATCCATATAGTTATACCACACCTTGTTGAGGGGGTAACATGCCTCAATTTCAAGGGAGGATATGCCCCGGATTATTCATTGTATGGTTTATCATGGCAAGTAGAGCACAACTTGTCGAGGGGATGACATGGCTTAATCACCTTGTCGAGGGGGTGACATGCCTCGATCACCTTACCAAGGGGGTGTCATGCCTTGGATTCCAAGTAGTAGATCGCTTGGTCTATGTCAGTTAAGGTCACTTCCCACATATGTATTATGTATTATGTAAGTTGAATGATTTACATGCATGTGTTATTACAAGCACCAATCATACATGTCATATTTAGATTATATCTATTGCCTATTTGTATGTATTTTTATTATTGTGATTTATATCTTTGTTGCATTACACACTACATACTTAGTACATTCCAAGTACTAATGCATATTTTATTCCTACATGATATTACCATGTAGGGACTAGAGCTCCTTTTGATCATTCTCCTCCACGTGGCTTGTTCGGTTCTTCGAGAAAGCTTTGGTAAGTCCTCAATTCTGAGCACAATATCTACTTATTTCATGTTATGTTGAGACTCCTTCTTATGTTGAATACTTATTATCATGAGGTTGAGCCCGGAAAGTGTCTTGGCCCCTGCTCCATTCTAAGTTAGAGGTGTTGTTGGATACTATGCTTTGTATATTCTATGAACTTGACTCTTTAATGCTTTTATGATTATCAAAGACTTCCCTTAGTCCCGCTTTCCTTTTTAATTATATCACTTGTTGATGTTTAGTTTGCTTTCGTGACCAATGATTTGTGAATGATATGCTAAGAGGCTTGTTTGGGATCCCTTTCGGTTCCCCATTCGTTGTGTCACTTCTAAGCCCTAGGCTTGGGTTGTGACATTTAAGATATACCATCAATGTGAAAGGCCAATTCTCAATTGGGTAATTTTCGAGATATCAAGATAATCCTATGAGCTAGCTACTTATGATTCTATGTTACATTACATAACTATGCTTATGTTTTCTAAAGTATTCTATGGGATTGACTTAGCAATTTATGAGGCATTGACATGGTGTTTAGCAAGGGAACCCTAGTAGTAACACGTTGCCCTGTTGACTATGTCTCTCCATTGGAGCCCTTTTAGGCTAACTAGTAGATCCATGAAGAAAGATGCATGCTTAAGTTGACAGAGCTCCACTAGGCAAGTGGTCTCCTCGTGTCCATATAGGGAGTTATGCTAGATTCTATGTAGTAGCTCACATCGTCTTATATATTGGTTACGGTTCTCTCCCACAAAGTTTATATAATTTGATGTCTTTATTCTATCACATGTGTTTTCATATGATACTTTGGTTGCAAAGTCATATTGAGCGTTATTTATTGACCATGTCTTGCATTCTTTGAACGCGGACATTACAATTCCATAAATGGATACTTTTAAATTTTATGAATGATGGCATTACAATTTCATGCATGATGACATTACAATTTTATGTTTGCATTGTGTCACAACCCAAACCTAGGGGCTAAGTGTGACATGGTGAATGTGGAACCTGAAGGAACCCCAAACAAGCCTCTTTAGCATACATGGCACACCCTTGGTTGCGAAAGCATAATTAAACAACAAACATATAATTCTAGTGGGAAGCAGGACTTTGAACGCAAGATATGGGGATGTTATAGGGAAGAATATTAGCATGAGCACATAGCAAGTAATGTCTAAGGGGCGGGTAAGTATGACTCACACTATCGGTAGAAATAGGGGCTTAGGACTTCCATCTCATCAATACTACAAGCATCAACACATAGAAGGGAATAAGGGACTAAGGGAAGTCTTCAATAATACATAAGCATAATAGAAGTCGAGGTCATAGCATACAATTCATATCTAAAAACACATCTAACAAAGAGTAGAACAGGGGCCAAGACATCTTCCGAGCTCACCCTCAAAAGATAAATATCCATAAGTAGACAAGTCATAATAAAGTATGAAAGTAAATGGATATTGACCCCGAAATAGAGGACTCACCAATAGTAATCTTCAATTGATATTCCTAGCCACATGGAGGAGGAGGAGGAATAGGAACTCAAGTCCCTACATAGTCAAATCATGTAGGAAAAAAGTAGTACTTGGAATGTACTAAGTATCTGTGGTGCAATGCAACAAGAAATGTAAGCATAACTAAACAATGCGCATAATCATAATCAATAAATATAAGATCAATATGAAATGAATGATCAATGCTAAGTCAAAATATGCCATGAGGAATCCTCAAGTCATGTAACATATGAAACATGGATGGAAAGGGACCATAACTGACATGTAAGACCAAGCGAGTTATTACTTGGAATTCCTGATGTTCACTCAACACTAGACCAGGAGTGGTCTACTTTGCTAAGGTGCACCAAACACTTACCATATAGGAACTTCCCCATTTTAGAAAGTGCTTCACAAGTACCTTACGACAATATCACCCATTTCAGTTAATATATGATGAGAGACTTACGGGAATACCACCCATCTTGGAGATCAAATGACATATGACTTAAGGGAATCTTATCCTTTTGGTAAATCATACAACAAGAGCTATATGGATCCATTAGCTAATTCACAAACCTATGGTGGTTACATAGTTAAGGGACAATAATTAGATTCCAACGTCTTTTCGGTGCAATGTCATAATACTATGCAACACACAAATCATACTTATAGTCATAATATGCAAAGCCTTATAATATTATAATATCATCATAGAGTAGCTCTTCAAAACCAAAGTTTCATAATATCAAATATAAGGCCTCTATCATTCATAACTTTCACAATATTCTCATATGTCATAGCATGCATAATAGCGCTTCAAAATTCATAACATTCATAATTTACAAATCTTGCCATAAAGCTTTCATCATCATAGAAGCTTGGTAGAAAACTTTAGTGAAACATGGTGGGTATGCATATATGCTCAAAATCATGAAAAATTCAAGATTTTAGGACATGAAGAGAGTAAACAAGGTCCTTTTCAAATAATTCAAAGTAACCGACTCTAACAAAATAAAGCTTAGTTAGGCCTTCTTTAACCCTCACAAAAACCCATAAATTTCACATGACATAATAGTGCATAATAGTTTACAAAGTTAGAATAACATGATTTAGTCCATAATATCAACACATAATAGAGTTCATAAAACATCCATAAATTTTTATGACTTGAAAGTAGATGAGGAAGAGTAATGGTTGAGATTTGTGGAGGAAAGGTCTCCATAAATCTAAATCCACATACCTTGGTGTGATTAGGGATAGAAATCCTATGGGAGAATGAAGAAAATCTGAAACCCTAGCTTGGACTCCTTTCTTCAAATCTTTGAGGAAGCTTAGAGAGTATTTGGGAGGGGTTTAGATTAGGATATTTTAGAATGGAGAAGAATTGAGTAGTTTATGGTTGTATAGGGCTGAAAAAGGGGCTTAAACTATGTAACATAGGCTTAGAATATTATGAAATTTCAAAATTGCCCTTTCTTAAAAGGTGTCGAACCAGACCACGAGACCCAATTACTGGTCGTGGTCCAGTCCACGAGTTATGGAAAGGGGTTTCGTCCTAGTAACTTTTTGGAACTCAAGAACCCTCTCTGAAATATCAATTTACGAAACCACCTAAGGACCATTGTTGACATACTAGTCCTGCTGCTAATTCGTACTCTAGACGTCAGAAACCTATTTTTCCACTAAGTCTACCACTACTTGTGGAATCACTTATGGCCAGTAGTTACCTTCGTGTATATGTGACCCTTATAATATGAGGTAGGACTTACGAACATATGTACGGCCTGTGATCTATTCGATGGCTCATAGACCCTTTGTGAGAACCACTAATACTTATAAAAGTTCTAGAATTTGTTTTTTAAGCACTTCAGGCCTTTCAACATGTGGGTCCTTACAATATCTCCCTCTTGGGAACTTTTTCAAACCGTGCTTCAAATGACATTTATAATGCAACCTCAAAATCACATAATCATGCACAAATCACATGAAAATGACATGCAAGGATGGGGAGGTTCTCAAGCAGGAAAAATCATGGTACCTTAAGCTTTATTAGAATGGAAGAGATAGGGGTATCACCTTTTTATGTCCACTTCGGCTTCCCAAGTGGCACTTTCTATTTGTTGGTTCTTCGAAAGGACTTCGACGGATGCTATATCTTTATTTCTTAACCTCTTCACTTATCCATCTAATATATCCACCGAGACTTCATCATAAGTCATCTTCCATAACTCCCACAACCTCCAAAGGCACTATAGAAAATGGTTAACCTATACACTTCCTCAACATAGATACATGGAAAACTAGATGAACCATACCCATCCAATAGGCAACTCCAATTCATAGGCGATCCTACAACTCTTCTCAAGATTCGATATGGCCCTAAATACCTAGGGCTTAAATTGCCCTTCTCGCCAAATTGGACAACACCTTTCATGGGTGAGACCCTTAAATACACTTAATCATCATCACAAAACTCAAGATCCCTTCTTCTCATATCCTAGTAGAACTTTTGCCTATTTTGAGCCATCTTTAATCTTTTCCTTGTCAACCTCGCTTTCTCCAAAGCTTCCATAATAAAATCCATACCAAACAAAGTCATTTCCCCACTTCAAACCACCCAATTGGGGATCTACAATGTCTACCACATAAGGCTTCAAAGGGAGTCATTCCGATGCTAAACTAATAGCTATTATCATGAGCAAACACAACAAATGGAAGATGATCATCCCAACTACCTTTAAACTCCAAGATATAATTCGTAAAAATATCCTCAAGAGTTTGAATGTTTGTTTTTTCTTGACCATCCGTTTGTAGGTGAAAGGTCGTGCTAAGCTTGACTTTAGTACCAAAGACTCTTCTGAAGGACTTCCAAAAGAGAAAAGTAAATTGAGCACCGTAACTCAAAATGATAGACAACAGGACCCATGTGATATAACCAACTCATAGATATACAACTTGGCATAATCTTTGGCACCATAAGTCATCTTAACCAGTAGGAAAGATCTGACTTTGTCATTCTCTCAATAATAACCCATATGGAGTCAAAGTGCCTTCTAGGCTTTGGCAAACCAATCACAAAATCCATGTTGATATCTTCCCACTTCCACGTAGGAATCTCAATATGTTGTACTAGGTTTCCCAACCTTTGATGTTCAGCGTTAAAGTTGGCAATTATGGCAACCAACTATAATATTGGCAATGTCTCTTTTCATACAACCCCACTAATACACTTCCCTCAAATCGCTATACATCTTGGTAGAATGGGGTGAATGAAATAAGATAAGTTATGAGCCTCTTTCAAAATCAAGTCTCTCAATCTATCGATATCGGGTACATATAACATACCTTGGTACCTAAGGACATCATCTTCCATTTGGGAGAAAAACTCCACCTTTCCCTCCTTCACCAATGACTTAAATTCTAACAAAGTGGGGTTAAGGCTTGCTTAGATTCGACCTCTTCAATCAAGGAAGACTTACAACCATCTACAACCACCACACCTCTATTTTCATCTTTTATCCAACCTAACTCCCAATCTATCCAACCGATGAACTTCTTTTGTCAATTCTTTCTTGCCATCATCAATATGAGTCGTATTCTACATGGATACTCTATTAGAGCATTGGCATAATATTAGCCTTGCCTAGCTAATAATGCACACTCAAGTCATAATCCTTAAGGAGTTCCAACCACTTGATTTGTCTTAAATTTAGATCTCCTTGGTGAACACGAATTGGAGACTTTTATGGTCGGTGAACATATCTACATAAACCCCACATAAATAGTGATTCCATATCTTTAAAGAAATACTGTAACTGCTAATTCAAGATCATAGGTAGGGTAATTATGCTCATGCATCTTTAGTTGCCTAGAAGCATAAGCAATAACTTTGCCACTTTGCACCAATACACACCTTAAACCCATTCTCGAAGCATCACATTACCACAAACCTTTCTAATCCTTCCAGTAGAGCCAAGATAGAGCGAATGTAATCTTGTCCTTTAAAGTTTAGAAGCTCTTTCCACATTCACCGATCTTTACAAATGTAGACTTCTTTTGAGTCAACTTTCTCAAAGGAAAGGCAATTGAAGAGAAGCCCTAAACAAATCTCTGGTAGTACCCCGCCAAGCTCAAGAAACTCCTAATATCCATTGGAGTCAAGGGCCTAGGTCAATTCCTTTCCACCTCTGTCTTTTTCATATCCATCTTAATCCTTTAACCCAAGACCACATGCCCTAGAAATGTAACTTCCTTCAACATAAATTCACATTTGTCGAACATTGAGAACAACCTTTCTTCCCTCAATGTTTGCAACACTACCCTTAAATGTTTTACATGCCCCTCTTCACCTAGGAACAAATCAAGATATTGTCAATGAATACCACTACAAATATGTCAAGAAAGTTTAAGACACTATTCATGAAATCCATAAATATTGTCGGAGTACTTGTTAGGCTAAAGTACATCTCCACAAATTCAAAATACCCATATCTAGTCAGAAAGGACATTTTGGAAATGTCACACTCCCTTACCCTTAATTGATGATACCGGACCAAAGGTCAATCTTTGATAAGTTGACTAGCCCCTTGAAGTTGTTCAAATAGGTCATCTATTGGCTAAAGATACTTGTTCTTGATGGTGACCTTGTTGAGTTACCGGTAGCCAATGCACATTCTAAGTGAGTCATCTTTCTTCCTTATAAATAACGTCGGTGCACCCCAAGGTGACTTGCTAGGCCATATGAAACCCTTCTCAAACAATTCCTTCAATTGGTCCTTTAACTCCTTCAATTCTGTCGAGGCCATCTGATAGGGAGGAACGGAATTGAGTTGATTATCTAAAAGGAGGTCTATACAAAAATCTGAGTCCCTTTTCGGAGGGACACCAGGAAGCTCATTAGGGAAATATCAAGAAACTCATTAACCACTGGAACTGAGTAAATAGGAGGGATTTTAAACTCAACATCCTTAACCTTACAAGATGGTATAAGCAACCCTTAGAAATTAACTCCCGAGCCTTAAAACAAGAGATGAATCCATGGTTAATCACCAAATCATGACCTACCCACTCAAGGACGAGCTCATTAGAAAATTTGAACCTAAATTTGCAGGTTCTACAATCAATAGAGGGATAATTTGCATATAACCAATCCATCCCAAGAATAATGTATAAATTTACCATGTCAAGATCAATAAAATCACAAGATAAGACTTTATGTAATATAGACAAGGGACAGACCTTATAAACTCTTTTAGCTACAACGGACTCTCCGATGGGGGTAGACACCTCAAAGAGTTCATATAATAATTTGGGACACATATGACATCTATTAGCAACAAATGAAGTAATGAAATAAAAAGTGGCACTCAAATCCAATAAAGCATATACATAAAAATTATAGATCTTTAACATACCGATAACAATGTTGGGCACCTTATCCACCCCTTACCTCCCTTGAAGAGCATAAAAGCGTGACATGGAGAACCTTTTTGTTGACCATCGTGTGACTTTTGATCAACATGGGCACCTTGTCGTTGAGGACAACCATCTCCACCTTGTTTGGACAACCCACAATCTTGTGGCCTATTTTGCCACACCCGAAGTAAGCACCCACATCTTTACAACATCTACCACTATGATTATTACCACACCTAGGGATAATTTGGCCACCATTACCACCTTGAGCGCTAGGGTTTGGCACCCTAGTATTATCAAACCTTTATTTTTGAGCATTAGAGGACCCTTGACCTTGGAATTTGTGGCCTTGTTGAAAATGACCACCTCTATCACCTTGAAATCTGCCATCATAAGAGCCCCCTTGGACTCCCCACTCCTCTGCTTTCTAAGTTTTTCCCCTTCAAGTTGCTCGGCATAAGTCATAAGCTTGTCTATATCTCCTATGAGCATGGCGGTATGACATTCTTCATTGATTAAGTTGGACTCTCCCGAAATAAACTTGTGCATTCATGCCCCAAGATCAACGACCAAGTGAGGAGCATACTTTGAGAGGTTGTTGAATTTAAGAGAATAATCCCTAACACTCATAGAATCTTTCTTGAGGTTTATAAACTCCATCATCTTTGGCTCACTTAGATCCTTGGGAAAGAAATGATTAAGAAAGGCAGCCTTAAATTCTTCCCAAAAGATAGGCTCTTCATTCACTGTCTCCCTCTTCCGTTAAACAAACCATAATTGAGCAAGGCCCTTTAGTTGGTAGGCTGCTAGATTTGCTTTCTCCTCTAAACTTACCCTCATAATATAGAGAACATTGTACACCTTATCGATAAATTCTTGGGGGTATTCATCAACTTTTGAGCCATAGAACTTTAGAGGATTCACCCTTGTGAAGTCCCTCACTCTTAAGATGGGGGTAGCAGCATGAGGATCTTGAACCCCTTAGTTGGCTATGCCCTTTTCTAACAAAGTAACCATTTTATGATATTCGGCATATGACTGATTCCTTCTTCTTCTTGGGGAGCTTATGGAGTAAGAGGGGTCGGTTCTCCCTTGGGACTGGAAGCTCTTTATGTAGCTTTTCTTTGTGGTATGACCTAAAATAGCAAAAGATAATCCATTAGGAATATTAAGGCTCAATTTAACTCCCAAAGCATGACATAGAATATGAAGAAGCAAATCATTCCTAAAACACCTCATAGCCTCTTATTCATAGTTGTAGCATGCTTCACAACTAAGAGCAAGACCTATTAACATGTCGCATTAGATTTTCATGGACCATTTACAAATTTAGTTATCTGAAACCAAGCTTATCACGATCCAAACCTAAGGACTACGTGTGACACGACCGATGGGGAAACCGAAGTAACCCTAAACATGCCTCTTTAGCATATATGGCATATCCTTGGTTACGAAAGCATAATTAAATAACAAACATATAATTCTAGAGGGAAGTGTGTCATGCCCTGGGTGGGTACCCTAGGTGTTGCTGGCACTGAGAGACTATTGCTAGTCCCCTAAATGAACCACCTAGTCTCATCATACTCGTTCAATCAATATATACGCGGACAACATTCAAGAATTTAGAAGGCTACCAGTAGGCTACAAGCTATCAACACTGTCTATCATATGGAATAAGAATAACATAGCAATCTCAATCATAAAAGAAAGAATAAGGGAAAAAGAATCCCAACATCAACCGACATAAATCTATCTATGTCTATGAAGCCTCTATAACTAATGTCTAGGAATGTACCATGATAGGCCAAGACTACCACTATCAAGTGAAGTAACTCAAAATACATAAAGAGAATAAATATTTCCTCTGAAAGCAAGGGAGGACTCACCAAGTCTGGAATCATGAAACTCTGAACCTCAATGATATGCTTGCTGAAGTCCTCCATCTATAGAATCTGCATCGTAAAATGACACAGCGCCAAAAAGGGCATTAGTACATTGTAAACAATATGGGCAATAAAATATAAGATGACATCAGCTCATCAATCACTCAACCTCAACTCAGAGTAAGGACAGGAATCTATCACATCACCATCCATTAAGACATCATACAATCATATCAACCTTAGAGTACTATCAACATGACACATATCTGGGAGTTTCTATAACCGATAATCATCACCTATGAGCTGGTGATAATACAACGAAGAGATATCATTTCCACATCCGCCTAGTACCTTGCCGGGGTAAAGTACAAGTCTATCAGAGACCCCAGAGCAGTCTATCAAGTCCTCTGCGGTACAAAGGAAACATCAACTTTCACGGTCCAATCCTCTCCTATGCTAGCCACATAGTTAATCAGTACGAGTGGGACTCAGTCTTACCCATTTTAGTGCTACTAGGACTCAACATGCTCATAAGTTTGTCAACATCAGGATGGTTATACAACTACCCTCCCTCAGACGGGGACCTCAACTGATCTAACTTTCTATTATCTCAAGGAATAGAATCTTCCTTTCAAATTCTATCTCACTCTTGTTTAAATTCTGTGGATATTAATTTCATCAACTTCAGTCATCATTATACTCATCTCAGGACTCAGACCACAACAATCAATACACCTAAACAGTCAAGGCCTTAGACATTACCCCTAAGTTCATTCTTGAAGTCTTTAACAAGGTATACATGAAGAGTTGTTATGCAATCATACAACAAAACATATAAATAGTTAATTCAAAGTATGATGATCATCAATTTAAGAAAGTATGTAAAAATTAAAGATAGTTTTTAATATTTCATTCAAGATTCAAATTTAAGACTCATTACTTTCAATTAATCTACCTAACTGAATCATGGGGGCACATGGAAGAACAATCCCATGTTCTGGGTGTCCTTTACATACATGGATGATGAAATACCTATTCCGCTTCAAGAATGTGATCCCAAACCCTCAATCCTCCGAGCTTTCTGTCTCCCCTGTCAAAGAATTCTTATGTACAAACTTAAGAAAAGTGGGTTTAGAAACCCTCAATCGATAATAAACGGCTTTAGAAATATGTTTTAGACTTGGTATACAATGGAGAATGAGCAAAAAGCCCTTCCAGAATTAAAGGAAAAAAAATTAAAAATTTGTAAACTGGTCAGTGACGCGCCAGGGGCATGGACTAGTGTATTTTGTGAATTTTTTTGAAATTCCAATTCACATCAAAAATTAAAAAAACTTAAGTATGTCTCCTCGCCCCCTCCGTGTCATGCCAGGGATGCTCATCGACACTATTTCAGGTGAAATTAGTGAAAATTATTTTTTGACCCAGTTTCTCTTAAATCAGGTCAAGATCATTTTTCCACTCGATTTCCCATGCAAATTGCAAATTTGGTCTCGAATTTCTTGTCGAAGATTTGGAAGATATGTTATGCACATGATACATTTTAGGGGCATTTAGATAATTTTATGGGGTGTTACATCATCTCCTCCTTGGGATCATTCGTCCATTAATGAAGAGTAAAAGTAGAATAAAAGCACAAGTAACCTCAAAACTCATCTCATTCCTCACTCAGGAACTCTCAAACTCTCGACTATCCATTACTTATCTATCTCTAGCTTAGACTTGGGAATAGAATTGGATTCATATATCAACTCAATGAAAGGAGACATTCAATAGCTTTAAGGATGGGACATTACCTTCAACATCAATGCCATTCGGCACAGGTAGTTACAGATATTTGAGTTCCATCGTTGTATTAGCTTCCCATGTAGCTTCCTCAATGAATTGGTTCCTCTATAGAACTTTGATGGAGGCTATTTCTTTGTTCCTCAGCTTACAAACTTGTCGATCTAGGATTTGGACTAAAATTTCCTCATAGGATAGCCTATCCTTCACTCTCGTACTTTCAATAGGGATTGCCAAAGCAGGATCTCCCAAACACTTCTTGAGCATAGAAATATGAAATATCGGATAAACTCCATCTAACTCGGAAAGCAAGTCCAACTCATAAGTGACTTTCTCAATCCTCCTCACAATCTAGTATGGTTTGATATAACATGGACTAAACTTCCCCTTCTTACCAAACCTCATGACATCCTTCATGGGTTACACTTTCAAGTACACCCAATCATCCACCTCAAACTCCAAGCCTCTTCTCCTCATATCCATATAAGACTTTTGATGACTTTGTCTTGTCTTCAACCTTTCTATGATGACTTTAACCTTTTCCATAGACTAGTGAAAAAGATCTGGTTCGATCAATTCAACTTCACCCAACCTTAAACCACCCAATCAGTAATCTATATCTCCTCCTGTATAATGCCTCAAAAGGGGCTATCTGAATACTAGCATGGTAGTTATTGTTGTACGAAAACTCAATCAATGGCAGACGGGCATCCCAATTACCCTTGAAGTCAATGACACACACTCTAAACATATCCTCCAAAGTTTGAATGGTGCTCTCTACGTGTCCATCTGTCTGAGGGTGAAAAGTTGTGCTCAGATGTACTTTCATACCTAATCCATTCTGAAAAAAACTCCAAAATTGAGAGGTGAATTGAGCTTCTCTGCCCGAGATGATGGATAAGGTAACCCCATGTAACCTTACAATCACGAATGTAGAGTTGGGCATACTCCTCAACCGTATTAGTTGTCTTCACTGCCAAAAAATGGGCTGATTTAGTCATCCTGTTGATAATCACCTATATCAAATCATGTCGCTTTTGAGATCTTGGTAAGCCGTTAATGAAATCTATATGGATCATCTCCCATTTCCACTCAGGAATTTCGAAGTTCTGAGCTAGCCCACATGGTCTCTAATGTTCAACCTTGACCTATTGACAATAAGGACACTTGGAGACAAACTTAGCAATGTCCCTCTTTATTCTGTTCCACCAATGGACTTCTTTCAAGTCATGGTACATCTTGGTGGAACCAGGATAGATGGAATATCTAGAGCTATGAGCTTCGTCGATAATCCTCTATTGAACACCATCAACATCAGGCACATATAATCTACCCTGATATCTCAACACCCTATCTCCCCTTTTAGAGAAACCATCACCTTATGCTTATGAACCGCTTCTTTCAATTAAAACAAAATATGATTTTGGTCTTGCTTTTCCTCACTTCTTATACTAAGGATAAAGTAGACCCATTCTGAACATTGACCCTGCCTCCATTGTTCTCTTCACGTTGCACTCTTGGTCGAGCCAATCTATGAACTTCATTAGCCAATTCTCTCTTCCCTTCCTCCACATGCGTAGTGCTACCCATAGATAACCTGCTAAGAGCATCAGCAACAATGTTACCCTTACCTAGGTGGTAGAGGATGCTCATATCATAATCCTTGAGCAACTCTAACAATCTCCTCTGCCATAGGTTGAGCTCTTTCTGGATAAACACGTATTACAAACTCTTGTGGTCAATGAACATGTCCACATGCAATATATACAAGTAGTGACGCTAGATCTTAAGTGCAAATACCACTGCTTTCAACTCAAGATCATGAGTCGGATAATTCTTCTCATGGATCTTAAGTTGTCTGGAAGCATAAGCTATCACCTTCCCCCTCTGTATAAGCACGTAGCCCAATCTAACACTGGATACATCATATTAGATCACAAAGTCTCCCATCTCATCTAGCAAGGTTAAAACTAGTGTTGTAGTTAATCTAGTCTTAAACTCTTGGATACTCCTTTCACATACCTCATACCACTGAAACTTTGCCTCCTTCTAAGTTAGCTTAGTGAATCTTGCTGACAAAGAAGAGAAGCCCTCAACAAATCTACCATAGTAGCCTGGCAAACCCAAGAATATTCTTATTTCCATCGAAGAAGTTGGTCTAGGCTAGTTCTTAACCACTTCAATCTTCTGAGTATCCACCTGAATACCATCTCTACGAACAACATGGCCTAAGAAGTCATGGACTTGATCCAAAACTCACACTTTGAGAATTTCGCATACAATTTATGGTCTTCGAGCATTTGCAAAACCACTCTAAGGTTATTAGCATGCTCCTCTTCATATTTGGAATACACTAAAATATCATAAATAAACACGATCACGAACATATCAAGATACGGTATGAATACTCTGTTCATCAAATCTATGAAAGCTGTTGGGGCATTTGTCAACCCAAAGGACATGACCAAGAACTCAAAATGGCCATACTGTGTCTTAAAGGTTGTTTTTGGAATATCACTATCCCTCACCTTCAACTAATGGTAACTCGATCTGAGGTCTATCCTGGAGAAGTAGGTAGCACCCTGAAGTTGGTCAAATAGACCATCTATCCTGGGGAGAGGATACTTATTCTATATTGTGACCTTGTTCAGTTGCCAGTAGTCTATGCACATTCTGAGAGACACATCTTTCTTACGCACAAATAGGATAGGGGCACCCAAAAAGAGACACTAGGCCTTATGAAACCTTTCTCTAACAAGTCTTTCAATTGTTCTTTCAATACTTTCAACTCAGCAGGGATCATTCTTAAGGTGGAATTGAAATGGGTTGGGTCTCGGGAAGAACATCGACCCAAAGTCAATCTCCCTATCAGGAGGGAATCCAGTTAAATCATCAGGAAACACCTCCAGAAGTCATTCATAATTAGGACCGACTCAAGAGTAAAAGATTCAATATCATCAAACTTAACTTGCACGAGGTGGTAAAATAACCCTTGGGGATCAAATTTTTAGCTCTAAGATAAGAGATAAACTTGCCCTTAGATACAACAGAACTCCCTTTTCACTTTATAACAGGCTCATTAGGAAATTGGAACTTAGCAATTTGGGTTCTATGGTCAACAAAAGCATAACAGGCGTAAAGCCAATCCATGCCAAGTATCACATAAAAGTCAACCATCTCAAATTCTACCAAGTCAGTCAGCTAACTCTAAGATAAATGGACACTATACAATCCCTGTAAACCCTCTCAGCTAATATAGACTCACCAGTAGGAGTGGAAACAGCAAAAGGTTTAAGCAAACACTCTAGGAGAATCCCAAACATACTAGCCACATAAGGAGTCACAAAAGACAAGGTGGCACCCGGATCAAGCAATGCATAACAATCAAAGGTAAAGACCTGAAGCATACCCGTAACAACATCTGATGAAACCTTCTGATCCTGTTGATTACCCATAGCATAAAGGTAGTTCATCCTGCCTCTTGTACCTATAGTAATACCACTCTGATGATTACCATTTGGAGGTGCTGCAGAGGATTGTGGTTTGCTGCTCCCCTTACCTCGTCGCCTCATTGGGAACTCAAACTAGAAGTGACAAGTCTATCCACAAAAATAGCACACATCCTTACCCACACAGCACTCACCTAGATGAAGCTTACAACATTTGTCACAGGGTGGATTTCCCCTCACACCTTAGGTCACACTAGCCTGAGATTGTGCACCCTAAGCCCTGATATTCTGATAAACCTAAGACTTTTGATCATACCTGTTTGGATGAATGAGCTCACTTGCTACAGAAGGTGTATGATAAGATAATCTCTTCTGAAAGTAGTACTAGTTACCCTTGTTCTGCCTCTGCTGGTTAGGCTCATATTCTGCTGATTTTGCCCTCCCATTTATCTGCTCTTCTCTATCTCTTTTCTTGTCCTCCTTCTGTCTGTTGAGACCATATCCTGGAGATGTCCATGATACAGATGAACAAAGCTTCCTTGCACTCCTTTTGCACATATTTATCCAAGCCGGACACGAACTTCCTCATCCTAGCCCTCAGGTCTTGCACCATCTTTTGAGTATACCTGGCCAGCTTTATAAACTTAAGACTGTACTACTTAATCATCCTCCCTCCTTGTTTCAGTACTAACTCACCTACCTTCGCCTTCTTAAACTCTTGAGGAAAGAAATGGTCAAGGAAAGCAGCTTCAAACTCTTCCCATTCTACAAGCTCTGCATTCTCACCTCTACTATCCTCCTATTAGTTATACTAAACATTAGCAATGTCATTTAGCTGGTAATAAGCAAGCTCAACACTCTCAATCTCATTTGCATGCATTGGTTTCAAGACCTTATACATTTCATCGATAAAGTTCTACGGGTCCTCCTCAACCTTTGACCCCATATACACTGGCGGGTTCATCCTCAAGAAATGTCTGAGTTGGATTGCAGCTGAGGACTCCTATGAGCTAGAATTAGGACCCTAAGGACCTCAACTATTACCCTGGGAGGCCACCAATTGAGTAAGCATGGTGATGGCTCTCCTAAACTCTGCCTCGGTGCTGGGAGCTGGCTAGGGTTGTGCAGGGGGAACCTGTGGGACCTCAGCATTCCTAGCAAGGCGTCCCTATCTCCTTGCCTCTGTCTGAATTGGGACCTCTGGTTTGGGCATTCTCAGCAGCAAGGGCTGAGGGATCTCTTTGAGCAGTTGTTCTCTTCAGCGACATATTATGTAAATGTATAACACACGAATTAGAATGAGATTTTCATAAAGTTAAAATCTATTGCACAAATTCAGATAATAGAAAAAAGATAACACTTTCTAATGTCCTATAGCCTCCTGCTTATAAAGTGTGGTGCACAACATACCTATAAAGAAGACTCTACAAGACACTGCTTCATAGACTCCCATGGACACTTGAACTTTGTGCTCTGATACCAAGTTTGTCATGCCTCAGGAGGGTACCCTAGGCGTAATTAGCACTCGAAGACTATTGCTAGTCCCTAAATGAACCACCTAGTCCCATTACACTATTTCAATCAATATATTAGCAGAAGACATCCAAATATTTAGAAGGCTACTAGTGGGCTATAAGCTATCAACTCTATCTATCATATGGAATAAGAATAACATAGCAATCTCAATCATAAAAGAAAGAAGAAGGGAAAAAGAATCCCAAAATCAACTGTCATCTGTCTATGTCTATAAATCCTATATAACTAATGTCTAAGAAGGTCCCATGACCGTCACGACCCAAACTAGGGCCTACATGTGACACGGCATATGGGAAACCTAAAGGAACCTCAAACAAGTCCCTTAACATATCATTATACATCCTTGGTCACGGAAGCAATTAAACAATGATAAAAGAGTAGAAATAAGGGCATAGGGACTAAGGGAAAGCCGTTATTTCATAAAACATCAAGAGAGTCAAAGAGAGTCAAGCTTAGAGCATAATTACATACTTGTCCAACAACACCTCTAAACGTAGAACTTAGCGGGGGCAAAGATAAATAATCGAGCTCACCCTCATAGTCAAGCATACAGTAAATAGGAAAAAGAGTCTTTATACATAGCATAAGATCAAAGACATTGTTCTCGAAGTTTAGAACTCACTAACTTGCCTTGTAAAAAAATTATACTAGCCACGTGGAGGAGGAGGATGGTCAAGTGGAGCTCCGATCCCTACATGGTAGCATCATGTAAACATAGAGTATGCGTTAGTACATTTAAATGTACAAAGTATGTAGGATGCAATGCAACAAGAGATATGTAACATAATTAAAATGCATATTTAGGTAATAGATGCGGACATGGCATGCATGATCAATGCTAGTAGAAAAACATGCTTACATAGAAAATTTTACATGTGTAGGAAGAGACCAACATTAGTAACCAAGGCCTACCACCTCGTTGATGAGGCCATTGACATACAACCCCTCCCCCAAACATGGTTGCATGGGCCTACTACCTCTCGAGTGAGGCAATTGAGGTACGAATCCCCCAATATGGTTGTACGAGCCTACTACCTCTCGAGCGAGGCAATTAAGGTACAAACCCCCCAACATAGTTGCACGATCCCACTACCTCCCGAGCGAGACAATTGAGGTACAAACCCCCAACATGGTTGCATATGCCTACTACCTCCCGAGCGAGGCAATTGATCAACTTCAAACACTATAGATACGATTCATGAAATCAACACATATACATATCTCTTTTATCATTTTAAAGTTACGTAACTCATACACCATGCATTAGGCCTTCAACAACTCAAGAAGCATTAATCGGATATTTTATCAAACACTTGGTGGGTGTGTAATGCTAGTGTAAAACCATACAATTCAAGAGTGAAATCATGTAAGAAAGCTTAAAGTAAAACCACCCACCAACACATTGTAATACCCTCATGCAATATACATCAAAACTCTTCATCAAATCTCAAGATTGATCTAAGATTCATAGCTCAAAATATGTTGTCACACATTTACGAAACCCCAACATAGTTTATACTCATATTTCATAATAATAGATACCCATAAGAAATACAACTTGAAATCATGCAATTTTCATATAAAGGAAGATTAGGCTTCATGGGTGAAAGTAACCCATGTATAAAACCCACATACCTTGACTTTGGAGAATTCTAGATCAACATTGTAAAAGGAGACTTGAAGATTGGGTGGAATTCTTAAGATCCAAAATGAGTTTTGGCACTTAAATTTTGGGTGAAGTATTTGTCTAAGTGTTAGAGAGGATTTTGGGGAATGTCTTGAATGATATGAGGTTGAAAAATGACTAAGTATAGGCGTCTTTATATGGGGAGACTTAGGCATAAGACCCAAAGGTCTTGGACCAGAACAAGAAAACTGGCCAAAAATTACACCTCTCTGCGCCCCTGGCGCATCGCGCCCTAGGGTGCACTTGGTCAGTGGAATTTGCAAACTATGAAATTTTGAATTTTCCTACGATTGCTCTAAAAATTAGGGTTTAACTCATTTCCTGCTCAATATTACCCCCTGAACAAGAATATGAAATCGAATTTTCGATATCATAAGCTTGAATAGAATGAAAGAGGTATGGATATTACTTTTCCATGCCCGCTCCGACTCTCTGAATAGCACTTCCAACTTGATGATTCTCCTAAAGGGCCTTGACGAACACTACGCCCTTACAAATCAACCTTCACTCATATCCACCCACTTCTCCACCGGATCTTCTCATAAGTAAACTCATCCTCCACAACATCCATAACCTCAAAGAGTTCTATAACACTTCAATCACCAACACATCCCTTCAACCTAGAAGCATGAAGAACTGGACGAACCACATCCATATTCATAGGCAACTCCAATTCGTATGCAGCCTTAACAATCCTCCTCCAACACTCTATAGGGGCCATAAACCATAAACTCAATTTCCCTTCTTCCCAAACCATACCACACCCTTCATGTGTAGGACTCCCAAGTGAACCCAATCGTCAACACAAGCACACATATCCTAGCTTAATACCCAATGATACCATCTCCCCCTTGGGAGAAAACCTCCACTATACCATCCCTCACCAAGACCTTCAACTCTAACAAGACAGAAATCAAGGACTTGCCTAACTACACCTCTTCAACCAAAGAATATTCGAAACCATCAAAGCTACTACACCACCATTTACAACCTCTTACAACCTAATCCCCAATCTAGCCAACTGATGGACCTCTCTAGCCACCTCCTTGACACCATCACCAATAAGTGCTAGGCTACCCATAGACACCCTACTCAAAGCATCGGCGACAATATTATTACCAGGGTAATAACGCACACTCATATCATAATCTTCAAAAAGTTTTAACCACCTTCATTGTCTCAAGTTGAGCACATAGTAGAGGCTCTTATGGTCAGTAAACATATCAACATGCACCCCATACAAATAATAACGCTAACTTTTCAAAGCAAAAACTGCAGTGGCCAATTTAACAACATGAGTAGGATAATTCTTTTTATGCACCTTAAGCTGCCTAGAGGCATAAGTTATCACCTTATCATTTGTATCAATACGCAAGCCAAACTAATTCGTGAGGCATCACAACAAACACAAACCCTTCTAGTAGTGACAAGATAGGAGCGAACATAAGCTTATCCTCCAAAGTTTAGAAACTCCTTTCACACTCATTGATCCACACAAATTCCCCTTATTTTGGGTCAACATAGACATGGGATAAGCAATAGAAGAGAACCCATTCACAAATCTCCAGTAGTAATCCGCTAAGCCCAAGGAACTTCTAGTGTCTAATAGAGTCAATGGTCTAGGCCAATTTCTAATCACATCCTTTTTCTTAGGACCCATCATAATAGCATTCCCAAACACCACATGACCTAGAAAGGCAACCTCTTTCAACCAAAATTCACACTTCTCATACTAATCAAAAGGACATTCATTAACTCATTGATCACCGAAAATAACTCAACAGAAATAACTTAGGTTCAACACCCCTAACTCTTACAACAGGATAAATACAACCCTTAGGGATTAATTATACCTTAAGACAAGAAATGGATTTACCCCTTCACAATAACCTTACAAGTCCCCACTCAAGGATGGGTTTATTGAGCAATTGGAACTCTACAAGCCCTACAATTTAAGGAGACACAATAGGTATGCAACTATTCCATACTAAGTATGATATCAAAATCCACCACATCAAACCCAACAAGTCACAAGGCAAGACCTAATGCAATATGAACACAGAACAGTACCTATGAACTTTCTAGCAACAATAGGCTCAACATGGGGGGGAGGGGTAAGACACCAAAGGTTCACATAGCAACTCAGGACACACAAGAAACCCACTAGCAACCAAAAGGAATAATGAAAGGAATAGTGGAACCCGAATCCACAAAAATCAAGATTTTCAACTTACATATGAAGTATTATGCCAAGCCTAGCGACTCGTAGAGGGGTATGGTTGAGAACGTCGATGACCATCTTTATGATCTTTAGAGACCCATAGACAATGCCTTATCTTATGATCCACTCCACCATACCCAAAACACGCACCCGAATTTGCTAAGCAATCTCCCCCATGGTACTTACCACACTTGTTGCATGTAGGAGGAGCTTGTCCACCAACATCTTCACCATGATCAACATCACCACATTTACCCTTGATGTGTTTACGAGGACAATAATTTACCTTATGGTCCATATTCCCACAATCATAACAAGTATCCGTACCATTCAAGCATACGCCATCATGGCATCTACCACATCTTGGGCACCTAGCATAAGGCACCTCACCACCCCTACCTTTGGGACTTTGGAATTTCTTTCATTATGGGCCCTCTTGGCCTTCTTACCCTTTCTCTTCCTTATCTTACCACTTGAAGTCTTGGGGCGCACTCACTTGTTGATTGAGTTAAGTTATCAAGTTTGTCACCGCTTTGCCCAATACCCATAGAGCATTGCTCACCTCCACATTTGATATATCCTCATTCTAAGTAGCTTGAGACATATTCTGAAACGCAATGATTAAAATAAGAAATAAGCCTTATAGGACTTAACTCTATCATAAGACATAGATCAAGAATAAAGGAAAGTTTTTCCCAAAATGCCTCATAGCCTCTCATTCATGGTTATGGCATGCTATACAACCATGAATAAGATTCTAATAGATACGATGTGTTAGACGTCGAGGACCATTAACAACCCTAGTGCTATGATACCAAGTTTGTCACGACCTGCATAGATGTGGCAAGGCGCATAGAGAACCCAAAGGAATCTCAAGCATGCCCCTTAACATATCATTACACATCTTTGGTCGCGAAAGCAATTAAACAACAATAAAAGAGTCAAAATAAGTCATAGGGACTAAGGGAAAACCTTCATTTCATAAAACGTCAAGAGAGTCAAGCTTATAGTATCATTACATACTTGTCCAACAACACCTCTAAACATAGAACTTAGCGGGGGCCAAGACAAACAACCAGGCTCACCCTTATAGTTGAGCATATAATAAATAGGAAAGAGAGTCTTTATACATAGCATAAGATCAAAGTCATTTTCCGCGAAATTGAGGACTCACCAACTTGCTTTGTAGAGAAATCATGCTAGCCACATGAAGGAGGAGAATGGTCAAATGGATCTTCGGTACCTACATGGTAGCATCACATAGGATAGAGTATGCATTAATACATTTGAATGTACTAAGTATGTAGGATGCAATGCAACAAGAGATAGGTAATATAATCCAAATGCATATTTAGGCAATAGATGTGCATATAGCAACATGGTATGCATGATCAATGCTAGTAGTAAAATATACTTACATAGAATATTTTACATGTGTAGGAAGACACCATCATAGTAACCAAGCTCTATCACCTCCTTAGTGAAGCAATTGAGGTACAAACCCCCCAACATGGTTGTACCGGCCTACTACCTCTCGGGCGAGGCAATTGAGGTACAAACCCCCTAACATGGTTTCATGGGCATACAACTTCCCTAGCGAGGCAATTGAGGCATAAACCCCCTCCCCCCACCAATATGGTTGCACAGGCCTACTACCTCCCAAGCGAGGCAATAGAGGTATAAACCCCCCAACATGGTTGCACCGGCCTACTACCTCCCGAGCGAGGCAATTGAGGTACAAATCCCTCAACATCGTTGCACGAGCCTACTACCTCCCGAGCGAGGCAATTGAGGTATAAAAACCCCAACATGGTTGGTTGCACAGGCCTACTACCTCTCGAGAGAGGAAATTGAGGTACAAACTCCCCAACATGGTTGCACAGGCCTACTACCTCCCGAGCGAGGAAATTGAGGTATAGAACCCCCAACATGGTTGAACAGGACTACTACCTCCCGAGCAAGGCAATTGATCAACTTCCAACACTATAGATGCCATTCATGAAATCAACGCATATACACTTCTCTTTCATCATCCTAAAGTTACTTAACTCATATACCATGCATTAGGCCTTCAACAACTCAAGAAGCATTAACCGAATATTTTATCAAACATTTTGGGAGGTGTAATGCTAGTGTAAAACCATGTAATTCTAGAGTGAAATTATGTAAGAAAGGTTAAATTATAAACCACCCACCAACACTTAGTAATACCCTCATGCAATATACATCAAAATCCTTCATCAAATCTCAAGATAGATCAAAGATTCATAGCTTAAAACATGATTAAATAGTCACACTTTTATAAAACCCTAACATAGTTCATACTCATACTTCATAATAATAGATACCCATAAGAAATACAACTTGAAATTATGCAAATTTCATAAAAAGGAAGCTTAGGCTTCATGGGTGAAAGTAACCCATGAATGAAACCCACACACCTTGACTTTGGAGAATTCTTGATGAAGATTAGAAATGGAGACTTGAAGCTTGGGTGCAATCCCTAATATCCGTAATGAGTTTTGGCACTTGAATTTTGGGTAAAAATATTTTTCTAAGTGTTAGAGAGGGTTTTAGAGAATGTTTTGAATGATATGAGTTTGAAAAATGACTAAGTATAGGTATTTTTATGTATAGGAATGCTTAGGCCCAAGACCCGAAGGCCTTGGACCAAAACAAGAAAATTGGCCAAAAATTTCACCTCTCTACGCCTCTGGTACGTTGTGCCTGAGGCCCACTTGGTCACTGTAATTCACAGACTTTGAAATTTTGAATTTTGCTATGGTTGCTCTGAAATCGAGGTTAGACCTATCTTCTACTCAATGTTTCCCCTGAACAAGAATATGAAGTCGAATTTTTGATATCACCCATGAATTTGGAGATATAAGAAAATTATGATTTTAGACACTTTCGAGGCATATTTTCGGGCACTTGTGGGGCTCGTTTCAATGGCAGGCCATGGGTACCACTATCAAGTGAAGTAACTCAAAATAGATAAAGAGAATAAATATGTCCTCTGAAAGTAAGGGAGGATTCACCAAGTCTGGAATCACGGAACTCTGAACCTCAATGATTCCCCTGCCGAAGTTCTCTGTCT
>JAOTQJ010181583.1:10071-23079 GCA_025642045.1 Solanum sejunctum
CTAAAAGAGGTCTACCATATGACACGGTGGCCAATCTAAAAGGGAATGATCAACAGTGCATGGTTATTACTACTCAAAGTGGAAGGATGATGAGTAGTACATGGCCATTACTACTTGACGGTACTAAACTATGACTAGTTGTTGATCAAGGTCTGAACGAGGTAGACGAAAAAGAAATATGATTGTTGTTAAGGATGATTAGCAGGAGTCTCAAGTTGAAGGTGACGATGCTCTTTGCAACCCCAAGAATGATAAGCAGGAGAAAAGTGGTGACAATGTAGAAAAATCCAAGAATGATTCCCACAAAAGCTCAAGTTCAGTGATGAGGCCGAAGGCACCTCATGTCAAATTGAATCCTTCATTCCACAAACATAGAAGAATAAAGAGGACGATGCTAAATTTCAAAAGTTTCTTTCCATGTTTAACTCTTTGTCAATAAATGTACCCCTTGTGGAAGCATTAATTGAAATGCCATGATACGCCAAGTTCATAAATGAATTGGTGACAAAGAATAGGACTTTTGAATTTGAGATGATTGAAGTCTGTCACAACTGAAGTACAATCCTTCCACAAATGCTAGTGATGAAGATGAAAGACATAGGGGTGTTCACCATTCCATACACAATAGGAGCCTCAAAGTTCAGTAAAGCTCTTTCAGAATTAGGGGCAATCATAAATCTCATGGCCCTATCTATTTTTAAGGAGCTATGTATAGAAATCCCTTTACTGACTACAATGCATATGCTTATGGCTGATAGATCTATCAAATATCCAGTGGGAATTCTACACTTTGTGTTAGTGAATGTTTATAAATTTATCCTTTTTGCGGATTTTGTGATTTTGGATTGCGAGGTAGATACGGATATGCCTATCATTTTGGAAAGTCCATTTTTAGCCACAGATCTATCTGTGGTTGATGAGGAAAGTAGGGAATTAAAATTTAGAGTAAAAGATGAGGAGGTTGTTTTCAACATTTGTAAATCTTTAAAACTAGGAGATGATCTGGAGATATTGTCAATTATGGGCCAGTAAGCGGTAACTTGAAGTGAAGAGGAGTGATTTCGTGCGATGATGTTAACTAAGGTGTTGCTTGGAAGGCAACCAAAGGTTAGTATTTTACAACACATTATTTGAATAATGTATGTTGAATTGTACGGGGTTGACAATAAAATGGAGTGGCAGCTTGAAAAGGGTGACCGAGGAGAACTACTCCGTGTATCGCCTAGCCATATAGGTGATGATCAATTTGACCATACTTCTCGTTGAGTGGTAACACTGGAAGTGTAGTAAATTTTGGCAAACTAAAGGTCTAATAGACAAATCACCAATCCTAATTGGCACTGGTGAGTTTCACTGCACTTCAGGGTAGAAGGCAAGGTAAACTCACTATGCAAAAGGGCTATCCATAGTATGTTTGGCACAACCCAAAATGTTCTAGGCAATGTGGTTCGGCATCCCCAAACATTCACGCTTATCGACCTACATAAGCCTTTTCAAATGTCTTGGCCTTTTCACTTTTCACATTTCCTCTTTTTCTCTTCCCTTGCATGCCAATAGCCATTTCCCTTGATTTCTTTGGAAACTTTTGCCAAGAAGTTAGAAATAATCATCAAGGGCATTTACCAAAGGTTTTCATTGTGTCTTACCATTGAACAGGTATGATTTTGACTACTTATTCTAGTTCTTTGAAGATGCCATTGTTTATGAGATTGATTAGGGTTTCTGCTATGAAAATCATGCTTTATACTTTGAAATTCTTGAGAGATTTTTGTTGGTAGGAGTTTAGAGTTGCCTTTGAATATTGTGTTGCATGTTTGTATGTTTTATTTTGGGTTTTCATATCTCTTTATAAAAGTTGAAATTGGGGATATGAATGATTTGGGTTAGAGTCATGAATGAAAGGTGGTTTTTTTTACTCATTAATGATTAGTTTGTGGGTTTGACCAGAGTCTTGTGCTTGAATAGATGCTTGAATGTACTTAATTGAATATAGGCCATGATCTTATGAATGTTTTCTCATAATATGCTTGCCTATGGGAATGACTGTTTCTATGGGCTATGGGTGAATCTGAGTTACTCCTAATAACATTTAAGCAATTGAAATAGCCCTATGATAGATTGGATGATGTCATTCTTAAGGGTAAGTCGAAATCATGTGGTAGTGATAGCCAATAGTTAAGCTTGTATTCATGTGTTGTGGTGGGTTAGTATGTGCAATTCATCAATGTGATCTATGACAGTTGCCAATGTTTAGGTGATTGGATGAGGGGTCTTGCTAGTCACAATAGGCGATGGTAATTTTGATTGCCCAAGTGCACTCAGCGATGTGCCTAACTAACGGATATACTATGTTTCTTGGTTCTTTTTCTTTAACGACTGCTGCAATTATTGGTGATAAACTCTCTTAGTCACACAATCAAATTAGCACATTTCATATTAAGCATGAATATTGCCAAAAGTAGTGGTGACCTAAAATTTAAAATTTGTGCTATAATATAATGGTATATTTGATCGCAGCATAAGCTTGGCAATTTGCTGAGTATCATTTGCAGTCCAAATTGACCAGTCTATTCTGAATATCTTTCATATTATTAAGTCTTTTATCTGATTGTTTGTCAATGCTTTCTCACAAGTGATTGGAGATCATTATTGTTCAGGAATAGGTATAACAAAGGAACAAGTAATATGGGATGGATCAAGAGCACCTAGGGGGTAGTCATAGATCCCAATAGAGAAAAACGTAGAGCCCTTTGACCTCAAAAAAAAGTGCAAGGAAAAGGGATGACAAAAGTGGCTGACTAGTATGAATCTACCATTAATAAGGATGCACAACTCAACATCACTTTGACTAGCTCAAATGAAAAGGAGGAAAGGCCTAAACCTTCCAAACAGCCTAATTCGAAGCCTAGCCCAAAATAACACAAGAGTGAAGAGAGGTCTAACGCCAGCCATGATCCTCTATTCAAGACATCCTAAGGATACGAGAAGTGATAGCTCCTATACATTTGAACAGGCTCAGAGCAGTAGGAAAATAGATAATTATGGAGGAAAAACAATTGTCCACTAATGGGGAGATTCATCAATATCTAGAGGTTTAGGAAAATCTTAAATTCAACAATTAGAAGTTGTTCACCAAACATAGGGATCTTTGTGTGCCTCTCATGGTCCTAGAATTTTACGAGGCCTATGGAAAGGCCATTCAAAAGCATAAGAGCAGAGTCAAGTCATTGCTCAAACCTCTAGATACTGTGGAAGTTTGTGGAGTGCAGGTCGCATGCAGTCAAACTAAAATCAATTATGCACTGGGATGCATGAACAGGGATAAAAATGAAATGGATGAGATCTGAAGGTGATTAAATTTGATGATACGAAGCATAGTTAGATCTAATGATTGGTTTTATAGCTCCCTCATTATTAAAGGAGGGGGCTATTATTGAAATGAAAGAGAGGAATGCTCTGGCAAGGTTTTGGTTTGGTTTTATCAGCAGTAGGTTCATGCCGTTACAAAGTGAATTGGTGCTTCACCTAATGAAAGTGGCACTAGTTTTATGTATCATGGTTTGAAAGAGGCTAAACCTCGATGCTATTTTTTCTCCTGAAATCCACACAAGGGAAAAGCAGTTGAAGACCTCATTACCCTTTCCAAATCTCATCACTGAGCTATGTAGAAAGGCTAAAGTCCTGAGGAATGAAAAGAATGATCTACAGATAACTCCATTGGACGATATCCACAGACATTAAGAGGCTTAAGGCTAAATACTTAAAAAATGAAAGAGGATAGGGCTAGGAAGGAACAGGATGACAAAATGCTAGTTGTCAATGTTAAGGCTATCAAGTCTGGTGCTGCAAAGCTAGGCACTGAGGTAGGTATACCTTCTTCTTACATGATTGTACATTTTTCCACTGCCCCGATTCCTTATACACATATCGACACTACATATGACCAATCCCCACTAACTAGCGCTACTATTTTCGTGATTGGCCACCTTGTAAAAGTTTTTGATTCTTGGTCCATAAGGGTTTAGTCATCTATGCAAAAATTGGTTGAGGTAGCCATAGCTAAGGCCTTAAGGGCATATGCCAAGGTGGATGAAAAGAAGAGTGAGCTAAATTAAGCTCATAAGTTAAGGATTGATAGGATGGAATCCATGATTAATGACCATCGTAAGTAGATAGTCAGCCTAAATGATAGAGTTGTACTGTCGAGAAATCAAGTGGTTGTAGTATGGAGATATCAACCTTGAAAGATGATATTGATGAGTTGACGAAGAAGGTGACATCCCTCTGTTCCATAGACTTAAGAACATTTTTTGATGGGATGGAGCATCCACTACTCAGGGTAGGTGTGGCTAAAGTGCCAAATGTAGAGGTTTTGGGTGTTGTTGGTGAAGAGAATCAGAAGGTGACTATTCTGGAGATTGATGAGGAGACATTGTGAGCAAACCAAAGCCAATAGGACCGAGAGGAGCTAGATGGAGTGGAGAACGAGATAGTGAATGTAATGCTTACAACTTCTATGCTAGACCAGTCTATGATTGGTACACCTGGTGTGAGTGCAGCTGAGCCTACTAGGCTTAACATTGATCATGAGAGAACACTATTAGAAGAGGTCGTAAATGCCTCCATATCATCTTCTTAAGCTCTACCACCACCACCACCACCACCATAACGGGGTTGACTTGAAAAGGGGATTCTCATACTTACTACTTTTTCTTATGCTTACTCTTTGTTATCCTTTGCACATTGAGGGCAATGTTTATTTTTTTAGGATGGGGTGTGTTAGAGGAATTCCCTATCTTCTAGATATTATTATATTTAATTTAGACAATGATGGTGTTTTATTTTTGTAAATGGTGCTATTTATGGATATTTAGATAATTTTTTTTAACTTCTTGGGTTGCAAATAAATTTTAATTTTCATTGTAATACAGTAGTGTTTATTTTTGTTATTTCTTATGTTTTTCTTGGTGAATGAACGAATGATTACAAATTTTGGACAAATAGATGACAAGTGTGCGAATGTCATATTGTGTCTCTAGTTAGTACCAATCCTAGTATTGATGATCCATATCTTTGATTCTGATAGTACCATGGACAAGTGAACTGATGTTCATGCGCCAATAAGAAAGGAGTTGCTCTAAGTAATTAACCTAACAAGAGGTAATGGTCAACTACATAGGGAATATAGGGCTTGACTACAAGAATTCACTATTAACCATTTCAAGCATCGATAACTAAAATCTCTAAATAAGGGGGGGGGTGTTATTTAAGAACAAAACTTAAAAATAAACTTTATATTGACTATGTGGGAAAATACTCAAATTTACGGACAACTTAGAAATTGTGTTCCCCATGGTTCGTTGACTTTATTACCATAGACAACATAACTATAAATGGTAATTTGCAAGCAGGACGGTAACTTAGGTTCTTCCAGCCCTCTTGTGAAAGTGAAGGTCAAATTTCACCATGGCATTTGGTCGAAAACCATGGTGTGCCAACTCACCATTACCTATTATCCCAGTCAACCTCCCCTTGGTCAGGTTTGGTTGCTTAGACAAGAAAATATCAATCGAATTGGGTGTCTGCTTCCCTTTCCCTATTCGTCACTATCATGGTCGAGATAGCAATAATAGGAAGGGTTTGGTGTTGGACACCACAAAACATGATTCATAATGAAGGGAAATAAATATTATATGCAAAACTCCAATCATAGAAATGCAAAAAGCCTATGTTATTTTAAGTCAAATAACCAAGGTTCCCACAAGTGTGTTTTCAAAATCAAATACCCATGGTTCCCACAACCCAAAGTTGTGGGTGCTTAGCTACTCATGGCTAAGGAAAAACCAACAATAATTCAAATAAATGACAAAGTTGAGAATTTACCCAAATCAATGAAGAATAAGAGAACCACAAGTTGCAAACCACAAGCCTTGATGTATGGAGAATGAATATAATGTGTGTCTTGCAATCCCCAAAAGTGGGTTTTCCAATTAAACTTTGAAACCTACTAAACCCTAATGATGTTCTAGAGAATATTCAAAGTGTTCATCTCTCTAGATTCATGGCTGGACTCCTTTAAAATAAATCCTATCATAAAGTATTTATAGTATTTATAAATCCAACCCTAAAAATTATACAGAAAAGACAACTGCAAGCAAGTACGTCGCGCAGGTATGACTCGTAGGTCACCCTACGATTCATAATTAGGGTCTCACATCACGCACTTTACATTTTGAACATGATTGTTATGACCCACTAGTATGAGTTGTTGCTTGGGCTATTTCTCGTATACTTCTCTCTTAGTCTAGGCCTTTAGTTCTTGGTCAAAAATTTTGGCTCTCTATTTCTTGCTAGGAACCCACCTTTACGAGTCATAGGGAGATTACAACTAGTAGTGTGGCCTAATAGGGCTGAAGTTCACTTAGCAGATTTCTGATTTTTGCTCACTATTCCTTGCTACGAGATCACCCTACGACTCGTAGCATGGGCCACAACTCGTGGGAGGGCTTGTATGTCCTACTCTTCAGTAAAATCTGCAATTTTCTCCTGAACTCATGCCAACCTATCTTTTCTGCAATAACAACATAAAAGCACATAAAAACCATAAAAAGTCAAATTAAGAACTCACAAAATCCCTCGTTTTAGGAATCAAATGTGTTGTATTTTGACAATATATCAACGCCTTCAACTTAGAACTGTTGCTTGTCCTCAAGCGACGACTCAATCTAAGCAGACAATAAGAAACACATAGTAACTACTCTAATGGCATATATATCATTTGCTCTAATTCAGGTTCCCAACCTTCATTTTCAGAACCAAATTGTAAAGCTACTAAGAAAACCAAGACACAAAGATATACCTGGCAATCCAACTATGACAAGCAAAGAAGTATCAACCATCTGTAATCACTGGGTTAGTCATATGCCAATCATGCAGTGCAAATGCCCTCACAAAGAAGAAGTCCCTCTTAATTACTCAAAAAAGCAATTAAAATTTAGGGTCTGTGCAAGCATTCTCACTTTCACAAATGAAATTCATGCAAAATGACTTACACCATTGTCTTTCCCCTATACTAAACTTCTTGATGGATAACTGTAACATCCCACATCTTACAATAATAGTACTATGCAAAAGAAATATGATATGGCTTTTAAAATTACCACCAATTTTTAAAAGTGCTTGAATCTCAAATTAGAAGGCGATATGTATGTCTAATGCTGAAAAGGGTCGAGTGTAAATACATTTTAAGTCAAATTTATGAGCTCACAACCCTAAATGAAGTGAAAAAAGTGAGGTGCTTAACCCAAATTTGCTAGCAGGTGAGTCACCTGCTAGGAGTTAGGAAACTAGCAGGTGAGTCACCAACTTGCTTAACTTAAATTTGCTAGCTAAACGGAGAATAGGCCCGACGTCAAATTTATCCAAGTCTGATTATGAACAAAGTCTGTGTTAAAGGTGTAACTTTAAGCCATATTTTAGTATCATAAATGGACTATATTTTTAGTCCAATAATAATAGATAAAGGACCCAAGAACAACAAAACTCACTTGGTGAATTGAGCCAAAACTAAGTAAGGAGAAAAGGAAAAAATGGGCCATCAAGGCCCAACTAATTTAAACCCAATAAGACCCAAGTGAAAGGCTACGAAGTTGCATCACCAGCTTAGTAAAGTAAGGCTAAAAATTCCTTTAGTAGGTCTGCCAAAGTCCCCCTTTAAAAAGGGTTTAAAACAGCTCCTATAAGCCATTTTAACTTGAAAAAAAATCAAATTGTCTTGCATGTTCTCTCTCAACTCTTTCTTGACTTTACAAGATGCCACAAGAGACTTTCAAGGTTCTTGGAGAAACCCTACACCTTAAGGGTAAAGGTAAGTAGGAATACTTATGTGTTTAGTATAGTTTTCCTATGTAAAACAAGATGCTAAGCTGATTATACATTTGCTTAAATTGTTGGACAGCATGTGTTCCAAAAGTTGGTGTACATTTTTCTTGTTTATTTTGAAGCTTTTCTCTTTTTGGTTGGATTGATTATGAAGGAATTATTGTGTAGAATTGTTATATGTTGTGCCTTGTGGGCTGTTGTAAGACTGTTATGGCACTAAAATAGGTTGCACATGATATGTATTTGAGAATTTGTATTCTAAGATATGATTAGGGGAAAAAAAGTTGAAAGAATACGCTCGAGTTTATCATCATCCGCTTGCTGCCCATATGTTTTTTTTATGAGATTGGGCTACCAAGATGTATCTATTGGATGCTTGCTATTTTTATCACCTACTATGTCGTAGATTAATATTTGAAGTAAGGGAAGGTTATCTCAAGTTAATATTGAGGTTGTACAGCGAGGTACATAAGGTTACTTGATTTCGTATTATTTTTCATGAAACATAGATCCCTACTTGGTACACAAAGGCTCTTACCAACTCCGACACAACTATTAACCATGTCTCAAACTCTTTCATATGTTCATATGTTCCCATGCATTGTCATCTTAAAATCTGCATACATACTTGGATACCAAGATATACGAGTTTGTTCTACTAAATATAGTTCATGTGTTGTTTTACCTCCTATGCATTTCATTATTTGTGTAACCTACTCCTTTCATTATGGTGTTGTCTTTTGTGATTATTTACATGTCATATGTTATATCCATAGTTTAACAACTCCAATATTATGACCACCAAAAGAATCATCTCAAAAGTAATTGAAATATAAAGTAACCTATTGATGGGTGGTAACCCAAGGGGTGGAAGAATCACCTACCCAGGGTCGGTCCTAGCACGGGAGGTAGCCCAAGGGGTGAAAGGAAAAACCCAGCAAAGGCCAATCCCGATATAAATTTACCACTAATCAGCTACTCATTTGTATACATATTATGTGTAGATTATATAATAAAGGTAAAGTAAATAAAAAGAACATAAAGTACATGAATGCACAGTATAAATAAGAGTGTTCTCTTATCCTACACCAGTGCATAGTTTTAATTGAGTTGTTACTTTTTATATACAGTATTTCCTACCTTATATATTCAGTATATTATCTTGTACTGATGTCCCTTACAAGGCACCTGCATTTCATGCTGCAGGTACAGGTGCTAGTAGATCTCCCTAGTAGGAGTACAAGATATCTAACTGTTGTTACCAAGCTCCAGGTTGCTTCGGAGCTTTGTGTCTATAGAGCTTATATTTTTGTGTTATATAGTTAGTTGAGGCAGGGTGTGTCATAATAAGTATCAAGGAATTTTCCTTATGTAGATGCTTTATAGACTATGTAAATTAAAGTGTGGTCATGTCTCCTACTTTAGACAATGTGATCCTAACAGCCTAGCCATATGCATTTCCTTTTGGCTTGTTATTACCATTTACTTTCTTAAAGGCATGTTGAATGAACAAATCCCTTATAATATTTATAGAAATTGCACAGATACAGGTTAGTTCTCTCGAGCCTTATTGGCAACGGGTGCTAGTCCGCCTTAATGAGACTTTGGTTGTGACAGAAGTAGTATCAGAGCGTGTCATCATAAGGAGTCTACAAAGCTGTGTCTATGTAGAGTCTTGTTTGTCGATGCATTGTGCACCATATTTATAAGCAGGAGGCTATGTGTCATTTAAGAGTTGTTACTTTCTTTTCATTCTTTAGATTATGCCATAGAGCCATGTGTAGTAGGTGGATTATGTCTAACTCCTAAATTATTTTATACAACAAGTATGCCAGGAACAAGGTAAAACAAAGGTAAAAAGAAGGGAGTAGAAGTGGTCGTTGGTATACCCGGTCAGGTGAGACAACAAAATAAGGCTCAAGATGAGTCTTTATCATAGACATCTCCAACTCCTCCAGCTCTTGATGAACCAGGAAGTAGTGAAATTCCCCCCAAACCACCTGTCATGCTATCATGCAAGATTTGAGAAATGCAGTTCAACTATTGACTCGTATACTTGCTGGCCAGGTCAAAGACACGAATGGCTAGTTATAGGTATAGGTGGTGTGAATAGGGAAGCTAGCACAAGGATACATGACTTTCTTAATTTGGACCCTCCATCCTTCACTGGGTCATATCCTAATGAAGATCCCCAAGACATTATTGATCAAATTCAATGCACTTTAGATATTATGCATGTGAGTGGTACAAAAACTTTCGAGTTAGGGACATATATGTTGAAGGGTGTGGCTATATTGTGGTATGAAGCTTAGAAGCAATCTAATGGTATAGATGCACCTCCAACTAAATGGAAGGAGTTCAAGGCATTTCTTGACCATTACTTGCCAATAGAGATCCAAGAGGCCCATGCAGATCAATTTTTGAACCTCTACCAAGGGAATATGAGTGTGAGGATTATAGCTTTCAATCTAATTCCCTAGCTAGGTATGCTCCTAATGTATTTGCTACTATCACAGATAGAGTTCATCGATATGTAGATAGGTTTGATATGTATCTGGTTAGAGACTGTACCATTGCTTCCTTGAACAATGACATGGATATAGATAGAATGCAAACTTTTGCACAAAAATTAGAGGTTCATATGCAAAGGAAATGGACACAAAAGTTAGAAAGGGCGTAGTCCAAGAGGGCCAAGTCTACAAGGCAATATACACGATCCCAAGGTGAGCTTAGGCCTCAGTTTTCTAATAAACCACCAAGGCCATCATCCTCCTACTCTGCAGCTAGTGCTTCACCACAACTTAGGGGTCTAGGAGCAATCAATTTGGTCAACAAGGTAAGGGACAAGGTGCACGAACAACAGGATATTTGGCTGGCCAGCAAATGACTACTAGGCAACCTTATAAATAGTGTGGAAGAAATCATTTAGGTATATGTCATATTTAGGACAAACACTTGTTATTAGTGAGGTACGCTAGGGCATATGATAAGAGATTGCCTGAGGAGGTGTATAGGTGATATAGCATAATCTACTAGGTGAGATGTTGCATTATCATCGTCAGTCCCTCCATTAGCTATGGGTCAACAAGCACCTGCAGGTTGTGGTAGAGGTGTAAGATTGGTAGGTAGGTCTAGTAGAGTCCAGAATCGCAGTTATGCCCTTGGGAGTTGGCAAAATTTGAAAGGTTCACCCGATGTGGTCATATGTACATTATTCATCTTTTCAAATAATGTGTATGCATTAACTGACCATGGTTCTACACTATCATACATTATCCCACTAGTTGCTGGGAAGCTTAAGAGAACACCAAAATTATTGAACAAACCATTTGAAGTGTCCACACCAACTAGTGAATCTAATATGGCTAGATGAGTTTATTATGACTATGTAGTGACTGTTTGTAACCATGACACATTGGCTGACCTTATTGAGCTATAAATAATCGTATTTGATGTTATAACGGGTATGGATTGGTTAGCTTCTTGCTATTCCATCGTGGGTTGCAGAACTAAGAGAGTGTACTTCCACTTTCCAAATGAGGTAGTTGTTGAATGAGAAGGCAATGTTGTGGCGCCAAAGGGGAAGTTTATCTCTTTTTTTTTAATACTAAAAAGATGATATCTAAGGGCTATATTTGTCATTTAGTTCGAGTAAGGGATATTTAGCCAGAGTTGCCAACTCTTCAATAAGTTCCAGTAGTGAATGAATTCGTTGATGTGTTCCCTGAAAAACTTCTAGGCTTACCTCTAGAACGAGAGGTAGATTTTAGTATTGACTTAATTCCAGGGACTCCACCTATTTCCATCCCTCCATATAGAATAGCCGCGGCAGAATTGCTTGAATTAAAAGAGTAGTTGAAAGACTTATTGGAGAAGGGTTTTATAAGAAGGTATGTCCCCTTGGGGTGCATTAGTGTTATTTGTACGTAAAAAGGATAGATCCTTGAGAATGTGTATCCACTATCGACAATTGAATAGGGTGACAATTGATAATAAATACCCCCTCCCCAGGATTGATGATTTATTTGATCAGTTATAGGGTACCAAATGCTTTTCAAAAATTGATTTGAGATCAGGTTATCACCAAGTGAGGGTGAAGGAGAAAGATGTAGCTAAGACTTCTTTCAGAACACATTGTGGTCACTTTGAATTTCTTGTTATGTCCTTTGGGCTAACGAATGTACTAGTAGTTTTAATGGACCTGATCAATAGGGTATTCAAGCCATTTTTTGATGTGTTCACAATAGTATTTATAGATGACATTTTGGTATATTTAAGATCAGAAGAGGACCACAAAAATACTTATGACAAGTGTTACAGGTTCTTCGTGATCGATAGTTGTATGTGAAGTCATAGATGTGAATTTTTACTAAAATCAGTGGCATTCTTGGGTTATATTGTCTCTGATGAGGGAATAAGCGTTGATTCACAAAAGATAGAAGCTGTGAAAGATTGGCCGAAGCTTACGATAACTACAAAAGTTTAGAGCTTCCTAGGGTTGGCAGGTTATTACAAAAGGTTCGTTGAAGGTTTTTCTTCTATTTCTATACCTCTAACAAAGTTGACAGATAAAATAACCAAGTTCCAATAGAATGATGAATGTGAAAGGAGCTTCCTGGAGCTGAAAAATAAGCTAACTTTTGCACATATGCTAGTACTTCCAGAAGGCACCGAGGGGTATGAAGTGTATTGCGATGCTTTAGGAGTTGGCTTAGGGTGTGTACTCGGTAATTGCTTATGCATCTAGACACCTACGACCACATGAGAAAAACTACCCAACAAATGATCTTGAGCTAGCAATGGTTGTGTTTGCTTTGAAAATATGGCACCACTATTTATTTGGGGTTCACGTTGACATATATACTAATCATAAGAGTCAACAATATGTCACACCCCAAAGTCCCGTAGGGCGGACAGGCACCCATTGCCGATAAGGCTCGAGAGAACCAACCTGTAAGTATATGTGTTCTATACATATTATAATGGATTCCTACGTTTGACATGCCTTTAAGTAGATAACAGTGATAACAAGCCAAACGTAAATACATATGACTAGGCCATTGGGGCCATGCTGTCTAAAGTGCGAGATATGACTTCACTGTGCTTTACATAGTCTACAAAGCCTCT
>JAOTQJ010181593.1:0-23077 GCA_025642045.1 Solanum sejunctum
TATATATATATATATATATATATATATATAAATCTTTTTCTAAATAAAACTTAATTTTTTTTAACCCCGGTATGGCCCATAGAAGAGGCCTCGCAGATGCCCATATGACTTGGTGAAATTTTTTCTATGTATGTGGCCTATGTATGAGATACTATACAGACCATATATTATCATGGCCCATAGATCAGGTTTCGTGGGTTGATGATTAGAAAATCAACATTTTGGGTTATCGAATGACGAGTCATTAGATGGCTTATCATCCTAGCTATGACCCGTATGACTGATTTCGTAGGTTAAAGTCCCAAATAATTTCTAAACCTTCAACCATGAGTTATCATATGGGTGATAACTCAAACCTATGATTTGTAGAAAGAGGTTATAGAGCTCTATGTTCAAATTCGAGTAACCCAAAACTTTAGACACCCTCACCTACGAGAGGCCACTTATGGCCCGTAAGTGGAACCACGACCCGTGAACAAGGCTTTGTGTTTTCCATTGGTAGTTTTAAGAGGGGTATTCTTGTTTTTTCCTATCCCTCTATATATTGAAACTGATGAGATTTTGGACTTCATTTGGACCCCTTATAAGTACCTTAGGGGTGTTATTCCTTATTGAACACTTTGAAAACCTAGAGAGCATTGAAGAGGAGAGCAAAGTAAGGGTTTTGCATTCAAGCATGAGGATTACCAGAGAGTTGATAATTCTTCCAAATTTCAGGTATGTAAGGGTTCTTAACTGTAGGACTGATTCCTTCCATGCTCCCTTCTGTCTACTTTAGTCGAGTTGTGAATAGTAATTGAGTATTGATAAATCTATAAACTTAAATGTTCAAATTATTGCATTTGTTTTGAGTTTATATGAATAATTATAAGTAAAATAATGAGTTTTTTACTTATCATATGAAATTGTGGTATAAAACTTGCATTCAGTTCCATGAATCTTGGCTTGCATCATCCCATATAACATGCATTTGGTCAGAGTTGAATAAATTGCATAGGATTACGCATGAGGAGCATATTGACTATATTTATGCATATTTATTAAGCATATTATTAATTTATTGTGATGAGCATGATGGAGTAGAGTCTGATTGACCATTTAACTTGAGTTAGATTCTTGTTCATTCATAAATGATGATCTGTATTGATTAAGTGGTTGAGGTAATTGAAATGAGTTGTCGGACAAAAAAATTAATAAGATAGGTCTTGAGTTAATTGGCATGAGCATGTTTTAGCCTTGTGAGGAGTATTAAGAATCGATATAGGAGTGAGTAAATAGTTATTCTAACCCACAAACAATATTGCTAGCATAGAATAGTCATGCAGTTAACTCTAGCATGTCATGTCCCAAAAAGATGAGTATTTACTTGGATCCAGGAGAGATTTTGATCATCCTTTACTTTGGCAAGTTTAAGATGGGCATGGAAACTATGTCCCCTTCATTATACATCACTAAACTAAAGGTGGTGGGATTGGATGTCTTTTTAGAAACTCCTAAGCAATACTTGATTGAGCATATCATGTTTTAAACAGAGTTATATCATATTGAGTATATTTTCAAAGCACAGTTTCAAACTTTAAATATTATATATTCATTAAGTTGAGTTATGTGTTGAAGAGTTGAGTTGACTGCTGAGTATGAGCTTTAGTATTTTCTTGAGAAATTTTAGATACCAGTATATTTCATGTACTAAAGTTCATTTGGGCTAGCATTATTAATGATGCAGATACATGTTGTAGAGAACTTCATCCAGCACATCGGTCAAGTCCTGCTTGTTAATTCCATACTTGGTGAGCCCTCGTTGCTATCTAGAGGAGCTTTTTTTTACTTTTATTGTACATTCTTAGTTATTTTTATTGTGGTAGTAATAGCTTGTCATGGTACCATCTAGACTATTTGATAAAGGCTTCATAGACGTTGAGTAGAAGACTGTTGATTGTTATTTTATTTCTAAACAAGATCATTGGAAACTATCATTTTATAAGAGTTTTATTTATCTATTTGATGTCTTTTATTAAATATTCTTCCACTGTCGAGAATGATGTAATGATGAGGCCAAGTGGTTCTCTTGGAGAATCAGTAATGGTTCTTCAAGTGCCATCTATGCCAAGGATACCGTCTCAAGGCATGCCAAACTTTCTATCAAACTATAGAAGTGTCCCAAGGAATGTATGAAGTTGTGTCTAGTAGAGTCTTCTTTATGGGTGTGTTATGCACCACACTTTATGAGCAGGAGGCTATGGGAATTAGAAATGGTTACATTTCTTTTTTATTTTGAGTTTGTGTGATAAAGTTTAAATATATAAAGCTTATTTCTAATTCGTATTCCATTCATTTGTAGATCATGCCTCCTAAGTGTACCACAACACAAAGAGATACCTCAGCTAGCCATCTTGGGAACCCTACTTTAGAGGTGTCTCTCAGATAGAGACGGGGGGTCAAGGTCGACAAAATAGAGCTACTAGAGTGCTATAGGTGCCTACTTCTCCACCTACTCCTAGTATAGAGGCTGATTTTAGAGGAGCTATCACTATGCTAATCCAGTTGGTAGAAGCCTAACTAGGAAATCAGAGTTTGTAGTCTCCTAGTTCTAGCAAACTGTTGCAACCAGGCTTATGGATTTTGTAAGGCTGAACCCACTAATCTTCACTAGATCTAAGGTTGAGGAAGACCCCTAGAACTTTATTGATGAGATATGGAAAGTCCTGAAAGCCATGCATGATACTGAGACTGAGGGAATTGAACTTGCCTCCTACCAGCTTAAAGATGTAGCAAATGTTTGGTATAACCAGTGGGAAGAGGGTTGAGGTAAGGATGCCAAGCCTGCTGAGTGGAGTGAATTTGAGAGTGCCTTCCTTGATCACTTCTTTCCCCAGGAGATGAGGGAGGCGAAAATTAAAGAGTTTGTGAACTTGAAATAGGAGGGGCTAACTATTTAAGAGTATAGCCTTATGTTTATTTAGCTATCGAGGTATGCTCCAGTGATGGTTCAAGACATTAGGGCGATAATGAGGAAGTTCATATCTTGCTTAGGTGAACATGTGAATAAAGAGTGCAAGGCGACATTTCTGATCCCTGGTATGCATATCTCTAGACTTATGGTCTATGTGCAATAATTAGAGGTGGATAAGAAGAAGGATAGAGAGGAGCATCTGAGCAAGAAGGCTAAGTCAGTCGAGCTTGAGCCCAATCAGCCTAAGTAGAGTAAGGTAGATCAATCCTACTTCCAGAAGAGATTTAATAGTTATGCACCATCCTCCTCAACTAGTGCACTAGCTCTGACCAAAGAAATGATCAGAAGTCCCAAGGTCAACAGAACTCCAAAGCACATGGTCCGCGATTTTAGGCTAGTGTGACACTTAGTTCGAAGGGGAATCTACCTTGTGAAAAATATGGCAAGATGCATTTGGGGGTGCAGAGAGGTAGGGAATATGTCATGACCTGAATTCTTAGGTTATGATGGTGTCTATTAGATCCCTCCTACAAGCAATCCAACACAATGCCCATGGCATCTATCCTGAATCACTAATGATAATATATGAGCAAAATATAGGTATAACAAACATAAACTACCCAGGACCCGGAAGTCACCTATACAGAGCTACTTTGAGCTCGAATCCCAAATAAAAATACATACATAGCCAGGAGAACCTCCTACTTATACAAGCCAAAACTATAATTGTACAGGGCCAATGTCAAAATACAAAAGATGGCCTAGAAAATAGAAGGAGGCTGCAGAATATTCAAGGCTATTGGTGCTCACTAAAGTCTCCCGACATGTCTAAAGACTCTCAATCATACCCAAACCTGTACCAAGAGTAGATATAGAAACGTTAGGGTGAGTACCATACAAGGCACCTTGAAGACATCATCTACTGGTTGAGTGAAATGCCGTAAATATGGTAAGAACAATGTAATAAAATATTGCAGTGGTAGCAATCTGAACTCTGGTCAAATGATAAGCATATCTGGAGAACAACAAAACCCCAACTGAACAACCCAAGTAATGTACGATGATATCGACTGACGAAACCCAAAGAACAAGTGTCAACTATGTCTATGGCATCTGAAGACCCAATTGAGTAGAAACATGTAGTGAAGAGCGAAACCAACTGATGAAACCCAAATGAAATCATATCATAACTATCACACAGTTGGGGTATAGCGTTGTAAGAAAATGTAAGGCCCTAGTGTACTCTATGCTTATACATCAAGCTCCCTTAAACCCAAAAGGTACACCAACACATAATCAAGGTATGTGTATAAGTGAAGGGGTACAAGGGTCAGTAACAGATAGTATAAGACCTCAACTAGTGTAGGATACCATATCACATGGCGACTCTAACCCCTAACCATCACTCAAGGCCTCGAACCCCTAACGGTCACTCGAGGCCTCGAATACCTAACTATCACTTAGGACCTCAAACCCATATGATATCTAATGGTGCCTCCAAAACCCTCCCCAGCCTAGCCTCCGGCTAAAGAAGTCATTCAGTAGGGCCAAGTGGTCTTGGGAATTAGGCCTCGAACCCAAGATTACTTAACTGTAGCTTAAATCCAAGAACAGTCAGTTGGGCCTCGAATCCAAGAATAAAAAATTAGGCCTCAAAAAAAAGACCAGTCAACTGGGACTAGAATCCTATAATAATCAGTTGGGCCTCAAACCCAAGAATAGTCAATTAGGCCTCAAACCAAAATATAGTCACACTATAGGTATACATAACAATATAGGCTCTAAACAATTCAAGTCTAGGATATTACTGGCTTAAGCTTAGGATAAGGGCCAACGGAAAGTAGATAGCCAGAAGTATCACAAGTACTTGGTACAACACTAGACAAACCATTGATAAGTATAATAACTATCCAAAGCAGCAATAGGCAGCCCAACTGATAAAGTAACAATTATCCAGATCAACAACAGGCAATCTAGTTAACTCCCAGGGTGCAATACACACCTCACCAATAGAAACATAAGCTAGTACATAGGTAACTAGGAGCACAGTATCTCGATGGAATCACAACACAGAGCCTTAACATCTCATTAGGAGTATAATAGGCAACTAGTCCCTCAAAATTACAACGTGTATCCAACATCAGATAATCCATATAAGGAACAAGTGACTAGATAGGCATGCATGTCAATCACATGGTACATATTTAGATTCATTGTTTAACAGATTCATTCATAGCCCTAAATAGTACCGAAACTAGTTATTACAACAAATAGTGCCCTACGATGCCCGAACAGTGATTATAGTCTCAACTAGAATGTATAGTCTCTAATTCAATGATTCCCAACAATATACAAACAAAGAATACAAGTTTCAGCTCAATCTAGGAAAGTAGAGGCCTAGCCTACTTGAAAGTTGAGTCCACGCTCTCCAGATCAGTCCACACAAGTTTTAGCTTCTTGATGACCTCCAAAATGTCGCTCAGTTATGAAAATATGATTCACAATATCAATACAGCTGTTTGGCTATAATATCTCAAGAAAGGGGAAAAAATGGGGTCCACGCTAAAATACCAAACTAACTCTAATAAAATTACCTCTTTATCACCCCAAATTTGTAGCCTGAAATCAAGCTCAAAACGAGGCTTCGAACAATTAGAAATAGCCCAAAAATAAATGACATTTCTTATCAGAAAATAACATGTAAGTACAATAACTTCTCGGACAAATTTCTTACACATATAGTAAAATTAACATAACCTAAATATACCACAATGTAGATCTCAAAAAGTAGTATAATGTAGACTCAAATTTTACTCAATTCAAATAAGAAATGACCAAGATATCATATTTCAAATTTTTCAGAAAAATCACAATGTGACCAGCAGTTAAATTTATATTTTTGCACCAAACGAATATATATTGACTAATTTTGACATTACCATAGTATGCACATTGTAAAAATCACATATAATAGACCCAAATTTTCTAAAATCTGACTAAAAATATGCCAAAATTTCAAAAGATATATTCAATACTACACTAGGAAAATGACAAATTTTACCTCAAATAATGCACCAAAATCAATTTTCGACAGTCCGACGATGTTCCTCTCAGAAAAATACACAAGTCAGCATTTTGAATAGCGAAAATAGGATAAAAATGAGAGAGAAATCGCATGCGAAAATATTTTCCATTGAACTTGAATGTTTTTGGAAACATTTCCAGATATATGTATGATTTTCCCTCTTTTCTTCTTTTTATATCGTCTGACATATGGCAACTCATGGTTGACCCACTCATCTTCCGCCTTTTAATTCATAGCAACTACTTAAACTTAATTTTGATACTCTGGCCTCATCTGAAGTTGAACAAATTACAATTTATATATGAAATCTGATTAGAAACGGTATTTCAGATTCAATGGTGTATTTGAAATTTTTATCGGAGGTCATTTTATTCCAAGATGGACCCTATTTCTCAATATTAAAATCTACTAAAGGGACCAAAATACATCTGGAAGCCCCAGAGATCGAACGAAAGATCCTCTTACATCGAACTAAACATTCCAGATCCAACGGCGCGGTCCAAATTTTCACTTGAGGCATATTTCCCAAAGACATTGGCTAATGTCAACTATTGGCTCATTTCGAAGGCTAAACTATCAAAATTTGATATAATTACACAGAATAGGCTCCTAACCTAATTTGGCTATTCTAGAGCTAACATAATCGTCAAAATTCTTCTTTGAGGCTGTTTACTTAGACGTTACCTGGAAATTCATTTTACGATTGTTACCTTCCATTTAACTTGAAAAATTGTATAAACATCAAGCAATTCACCTAAGGACCAAACAATCTAAGTCAATAAGTTACAATTAGTCTGCGGTCATTATGCAAATGCTCAAACTACTAAAATATTTATGAAACCACAGAAATGACCTAGAGGGTCATTACAAAATGGTTGTTTCAAGTGTGGCCAGATGGACAGTTCCAAAGGGAATGTCCGATGTGGGGTAATAAGGCCCAGTATTCTACTATGGCACCACTAGCCAAAGGTAACTAGAGAGATGTTGTACCAGCGATAGGCAATAGGACAAACCATCTGTATGTGATGGGATATTAATAGGACCAAGAGGCTACACTGAATATCTTGATGTGTATGCTTCGAGTATTTACTTTGATTTTATGATGTGGGGCAATAAGGGCCAATCTTCTACTATGGCGCCACTAGCCATACGTAACAAGAGAGATATTGCACTAGGGACAGGCGGTGGAATAGGCCATCTCTTTGTGATGGGAAATCGATAATACTAAGAGGCTGCACCAAACACCGTGACGGGTATGTTTCGAGTGTTAACTTTGATTGTTATGCAATGCTTGACCTGCGTGCTACTCTATCATTTGTGACACCATATATAGCTAGTAGATTTGAGATTCTTCCTAAATGTTTACTTGAACCTTTTCCTATTTCTACTCTTGTTGGTGAGTCTATTCTAGCTGAAAGGATCTATAGAGATTGTGTGGTATCCGTCTATAATAAGGATACCTTAGTTGATTTGATAGAGTTGGAAATGATTGGTTTTGTTATGATCTTTGGCATGGATTGACTTTATGCCTGCTATGTGATGATGTTCACGCTCCAATAAGAAAGTGTACGCTGTCAGTAATTAACCTAACCGGAGGTTAGGGTCAAATCCATTGGGAATACAGGGCTTGACTACAAGACTTCACTACTAATCATTTCAAGCATTCATAACTAAAGTCTCTAAATAGTGGGGGTTGTGATTCAAAAACAAAATAAAATAAAATAAACACTAAACTATAATGCGAGAAAACACTCAATTTTAGGGACAACTAGGGAATCGTGTTCTCCATGGTTCGTTGACTCAATTTCCCTAGATAACATAACTACAATTGTAGATTCGCATGCAGGATGGTAACTTAGGTTCTTCCAGCCCTCTTGTGAAGGTGAAGGTCGAATTTCACTATGGGGCTTGGTCGGCCACCATGGCGTGCCAACTAACCATTACCTATTGTCCCAGTCAACCTCCCCTTGGTCAGGCTTGATCAATTAGACGAGAACACGTTAATTGAACCCTGTCATCTATTTTCCTTTTCCTATTAGTCATTACCTTAGTCAAGATTGTGATAGTAGGCAGGGTTTGGTGTTGGCCACCATCAAACAACAATCAATATGAAGGGAATGAGATAATACATACAAAACCCTAATCATAGAAATACAATAAACCTAGGTCATACCAAGTCAACTATACATGGTTCTTACAACTCTAATTTATGAGTGTTTGGCTACTCATAACTAAAGCAAAACCAATAAAAATGCAAATACAAGGCACAGTAGAGAGTTTTACCAAAAGCAATGAAAAGTGTAGACACCACAAGTTGCAAACGCAAAATCTTGATAGATTGGCAATGAGTACAAAGCAAGATTTACAATCCCCAAAATAGATTTTCCAAGAGAAAATGATAAACTAAGCTAAAATCCTAAAAGATTCTTGATGGAACATTCAAAGGCAAATTCTCTATTCTAAAGTGTGGAAGTCCCATAAAAAACACTAACTAAAGCGATTTATAGTGTTTATAAAATAATCCTAAAAATTACACAGAAAAGACAGTTGACAGGTTGTACGCCTCGCAGGTACGACTTGTAGGGTGACCTACGAGTCGTAGTCTGGGTCTCATATCAAGTTCATGGCATTTTGGACTCAATTGGTATGACCCACTGGTACGAGTCATTGCTTGCACTATGACTCGTATACTGTTCTCGTAGTTTAGGCCTTTAGCTTTTTAGTCCAAAATTTTGGCTCTCTGATTCTTGCTAAGAGTCCACTTATACGAGTCATACTACAATTTATGACTCATAATATAGCCTTATAGGGTTGACCTCCACTTAGCAAATTTTTGAGTTTTTTGTCTATGTTTCTTGCTATGACGTACCCTACGACTTGTAGCTTGAGGTACGGCTTATAGGTGAACTCGTATGGACTTTGATTTAGCAAAATCTACAATTTTTCTCTCAACTCATACTAACCTAACTTTTCTGCAAGAACAACACAAAAAACATAAAAACATAAAAAGCTGCATTGAGAACTCACAAAATTCCTTGTTTTAGGCATCAAATGTGTTGTATTTTGATAGCACATCACTATGCCACCATTGATTGTAGGACCTGATTCATCAAATTCCAATTTCTAAATAAATTGATCCTAAAGTGGAAGGAAAATTCATTTTCATTAAAGGGTAAGTTTATTTTTTACCTTAAGGCTAGAAAGCTAATCTATAAGAGATGTATCTATCACCTCGTGCGAGTTAAAACTGATGATGTTGAGCCTCCTATGCTAAATTTCATTCCAATTGTAAATGAGTTTCTTGAGAATCTGCTTAGAGTCCTTTCTGATAGAAAGATTGACTTTAGAATTGATGTTCTTCCTGAAAGCCCAACCTATTTCTATTACAACATATAGTATGGCTCTCTCTGAGTTGAAAGAATAGTTGAAAGATTTTCTAGAGAAGGGCTTTATAAGGCTGAGTGTTTCTCCATGGGGTGCTCCGATTCTATTCATGAGAAAAAGGATGGTTCACTCAAAATGTATATTGACTATTGCCAAATGAATAAGGTGATAGTCAAGAATAAATATCCCCTTCCGAGTATTGATGACTTGTTTGACCAACTTTAGGGTGCCACTATTTTCTCTAATATAGACCTCAGATCAGGCTATCACCAGTTGAAAGTGAGAGAATATGACATCCCGAAGATGGATTTTCAAACTTGATGTGGTCACTTTGAGTTCTTAGCAATGTTCTTTGTGTTGACAAATATAGTTATAGCCTTCATAGACTTGATAAATATAGTATTTTGACAGTACCTTGATATGTTCGTGATTGTGTTCATCGATGATATTTTGGTTTATTCTATAGATGAGAAGGAGCATGTGAATCACCTTATAATTGCCTTGCAAATGCTTAAGGATAATAAGCTATATGTGATGTTTTTTAAGTTTGAGTTTTTGCTCAAATTTGTGGCGTTCCTATGCTATATAGTTTCAGGCAATAGTGTTCGAGTGGACACTCAAAAGATTAAGGTGGTTAAGAATTGGCCAAGACTAACCTCTCAAACTGACATCACATGTTTTCTGGGTTTGGCTGGTTACTACCATAGATTTATTGATGGGTTCTCTTCTATATTTGTATCATTGACCAAACTAACTAAGACGAACGTGAAGTTTTAATTGTCCAATGATAGTGAGAGGAGTTTTCTGGAGTTGAAAACAAGGTTGACTATTGGTCTAGTATTAACCTTTCTTGAATGAACCAATGGATTTGTCATTTACTACAATGCCTTGAGAGTTGTATTGGGACGTGTATTGATGCAGAAGGGTAAAAGTATTGCTTATGCTTCTAGGCAATTCAAGGTGTATGAGACCAATTACCCTATACATGACTTGGAAATGGAAGCAGTGGTGTTTGCCCTTAAGCTAACGCGCTACTACTTATATAGAGCACATGTGGATGTATTCACAAACCATAAATGAAATGACCCCAAAAAGTGCTCAAAAATGAACCTCAGAATGCCTAAAAGTTTAAATTCTATATACCTCAAAATTCATTTGCTATTTCAAAAATTCGACTTCATTCGTGTTCAGGGGGTCAAAATTAGGTGAAAAAGGTAAACCCCAAATTAAGAGTGAAAGATTAGGAATTATGAAATTTTAAAAGTGCAATTTCTAGTGGGGGTTTTGCATCGCCACCGTGATACGCCTCTATTCATTTTAGGGACCATTTTTTTAGTTCAGTCCACGACTTCTAATTATTGGGAGTAAGTGTTCTCAAACTTGTTTTTACCCATACTTAGCCAAATTTTCACTCTCATATTACCCCAAACATTTCCCAACAGTCACTCTCCAAACTCAAGTCCCAAACTCTCATCCCAAGCTAATGTTCTCCTTCAATGTTCTTCTTCAAGCTTCAAGTCTCCATCTCCAATCTTCACCAAGTTCATCTCTAAGCTAAGGTATATGGGTTTATTTCATGGGTTCCTTTGACCAACTATACCCAAGCTTCCTTTTACTCAAATTGCATGATTAAAAGTTGATTTATAAATGGGTCTTACTTATTATGAAATTCACTGCATACTATGTTAAAGCTATGTAAGGTTGTGACTATTTTGCTATGTTTTGTGTTATAAGTCTTTGATCTATTGTAAGATTTGATGAAAAGTTTTGTTGTATATTACTTGAGGGTGTTTCAAGGTGTTGATTGATGGTTTTAAAATGGATTTTCTTGCATGATTTCATCATTATATTTCATGGTTTTATACTAGCATTACATACCCTCTAAGTGTTTGATAAAATGTCCGGATGTAGTTTCTTGAGAAGTTGAAGGTCTAAAGTATGAGATATGATATGAATGACTATATGATAATGAAATAAGCTCATTTATATGATAAATTCTATATAAAGTGTTGCATTAGACCATGCCCAATTCAGGGGGACTAAGAACCCGGATAACCTAGATGGGGGTTTGTACGCATCAACCTAGGGAAGGGTTTGTAGTTCTCCACCTAGTGATGAGACTACATCATCACTAACCTAGATGGGGGTTTGTACGTATTAACCTAGGGAAGGGTTTGTACTTCTCCTCCTACGTAATAGGGTGACATTACCACTGACCTAGATGGGGGTTTGTACTCATCCATATAAGTGATGGGGCGGCATTATTAATAACCTACCAAAGGATTATACTTTGGAAATCTAGCTTGGTCTCTTCTACACATATGATATACTATATGAGCATGAGCTACTTAAGCATGTTTTACTTAAGCACTGAGCATACATGTCATCTTGCTATATTATGCCTATTGCTTAATATTATGCATTCTGATTACGATGCATATCTATTATTGCATTGCATCCTGCATACTTAGTATATTAAATCTACTAACGCATACTCTTGCCTACATGATATCACCATGTTGGAACCATAGCCCCAAGTTGATCATCCTCCTCTATGTGGCAATTCGGTGCTGCTCAAGCTAGTTGGTGAGTCCTCCACTTCGGAGACCTTAGTCTATGATCTCTTGTTATGTATTGAGACACTCTTCTTTATGCTCTATTTGACTATGAGGTTGAGGTCAGTTGCTTTGTCTTGGCACCCACTCTTATCTATATATTAGAGGTGTTTGTTGGACATGTTATGTATTTATGATGTGAGTTTGACTTTAGTCTCTTGACTATGATATTATGCAAACTTTTCCCTCAGCCCTTTTGCCCCTACTCTTTCTCTTTAATGATTTTATATGCTTCCACAATCAATGATGTGTAATGATAAGTTAAGAGCCTTGTGTGAGGTTCCTTCGAGTTCTCTATTCATCGTATCACGTCTAAGACCTAGGCTTGGGTTGTGACAAACTTGGTATCAGATCCCTAGGTTGATAGATCCTCAAAGTCCAACACACCACGTCGATTAGAGTTCTATTCATGGTTATGAAGTGGCCCATGACTATAAATAGGAGAGGCTATGAGAGGTTTTAGGAAACACTTCCCTTCTTCATGTTCTTAGTCATGCTATAGAGTTGTAGTGAGTTTTTTCCCCTAACGATTGTTCTTTGTTATGCTATATCATGCCACGCATTAGAGGAAGAAGGGCCCAAACTCTCGAGGAGCAATCTAACAATGGTGAGCTCTGGGATGCTCTCACTATACTTGCCCAAATTATGGTCAACCAAGTCAATTAAGGGGCCCAAGCCCCTCATGCTTCTACCCCAGGAGCTAGTCTAAAAGGCTTCATGAGGTTGAATCCTCTGATGTTCTATGGGTTAAAGGTGGATGAAGATCCATAAGAGTTTATTGATGAGGTCTACAAGATCTTGAATATCATGGGTGTTGGGCCGAATGGAAAAGCGGAGTTGGTAGCGTACCAACTCAAAGGGGTAGCTCAAATATGGTATGACCAATGGAATGGTGAGAAGGGGATTGGTAATGTGGTGCTTTGGGAGAAGTTCAAATTGGCTTTCCTTAATCGATTTTTCCTTCTTGAGCTTAGAAAAGCTAAGTTGGTGAAGTTTATGAACTTGAAACAAGGTGTTATGAGTGTGAGGGAGTATGCCCTCAATTTTAATCAACTTTTAAAGTATGCTCCTCATTTGGTTGACGATCGCAGATCTAGGCTAAATAAGTTTGTGATGCGGGTCTCCGACTTAGAAAGTGAAGAATGTCAGTCCTCCATGCTAATTAGTGACATGAACTTGTCTCGGTTGATGAAATACGCCTAGCAAATTGAGGAGGATAAATTGAGAAAGAGAAGGGGAATGAGGCTAAGAGGGCCCATTTTAGGGTAAGTTCCCAAGGGTTGGCCGATTCCATCAAGGCCAAGTGTCTCATAGGGGGTTCGCTAATGACCTCCCTAGGCCTCAAGGTGTTGGTATTATGGCTCCCATTGATGTGTATCCTACATATGGGAAGGGTCATAGAGGCCCATGTTTGAAATATTCTAATGCATGCTTTGGTTGTGAGGAGCTTGGGCACAAGAAGGTAGATTGTCCAAGAAACCGTGACAAGGTCCAGGGTGCTAATGCGGTCCCATTGGGGAGAGGTGGTCCTCAAGGTAGTGCCCCAAGGAACAATTTATTTTATGCTCTACATAGGAGGCAAGGGATTGGTGAGTCCCCAATGTTATTATTGGTATATTAAAAATATTTGACTTTGATGTGTATGCTTTGGTTGTTCTAGGTTCCACTTTTTTCTTTGTTACCCATTTTGTTGCTAAAAAGTTTCATATTGTCCCCGAGTTGTTACATGAGTCATATAAAGTGTCTACTCCTATTGGTGCCTCTATTGTTGCTAGGAAAGTTTATAGGAGTTATCCTATTTACATTTTGCATCAGTTGTTGCCTTGTGATCTTGTTGAATTAGACATGGTTGATTTTGATATCATTCTTGGGATGGATCGATTGTATACCAACATTGCTTCTATTGATTGTAGAACCTGTAGGGTCAAGATTAAGTTTCCTAATGGAAATTATCCTTGAACGGGAAAGTCAAGATATGGTGCTCAAGGGTAGATTTATTTTATTCATTAAAGCCTGTAAGTTAATCTCTAAGGGGTGTCTTTACCATCTTGTGTGGGTTAAAGATGTGGAGTCCAAAGTCTCTTCCATTGAGTCGATTCTAGTTATAAATAAGTTTCTTGATGTCTTCCCAAATAACCTTCCCAATGTCCCTCCCAAAAGGGAGATAGATTTTGGCATAGATCTCCTTTCCGTTACTCAACCTATCTCCATTCTACCTTACCATATGGCTCTGGCAGAGTTGAAGGAGTTAAAAGAGCAACTAAAAGATTTTTTGGAGAAGGGATGTATTAACCTTGTCAATCACCTTGGGGTGCCACTGTATTTTATGTGAAATAGAAGGATAAGTCACTTAGAATGTGTATTAACTATCGAAAACTCAATAGGGTCACTATAAAGAATAGATATCATCTTCGAAGGATTGATGACTTGTTTGACCAATTGCAAGAGGCTAGTTTCTTTTCTAAGATTGATCTTCGGTCCAGGTATCATCAAGTGAGGGTGAGGGAGTGTGATATTCCTAAGACTGCCTTCTGGACTAGATATTGGCATTATGAGTTTGTGGTGATGTCTTTTGGGTTGACTAATGCACTAGTTATTTTCATAGACCTAATGAATAGGATCTTCAAACCTCACCTTGATTCCTTTGTTGTGGACTTCATTGATGATATTTTGGTCTACTCATATAGTAGGGCAGAGCATGTGGGTCATTTGAGGGTTGTGTTACTAAGGTTGAGGGATGAAAAATTGTATGCCAAATATGACAAGTGTGAGTTTTGGTTGAAGGAGGTTGCATTCCTGGGTCATATGGTATCGGGGGATGGTATAAAAGTGGATCCTAAGAAAATTAATATGATTAGAAATTGGCCTAGACCATTGACTCTGTCGGATATTAGGAGCTTCTTGGGCCTTGCGAGTTACTACAGAAGATTTATGAATGATTTCTCCTCTATTGCTTACCCTATGACAAAATTAACTCAAAAGAAGGTTAAGTTTGTGTGGACCGATGATTGTGAGAGAAGCTTCCAAACATTGAAGTATAGGCTTGTCTTTACTCTTATATTGTTACTACCAGATAGGCTTAAGGGTTTTGTTGTTTACTGTGATGCATCTAGAGTTGGTTTAGGTTATGTGCTAATGCAAAATGGTAAGGTCATAGTCTATGCTCCTAGGCAACTCAAAGTGCATGAAAGGAATTACCCTACCCATGATCTTGAATTGGCTGCCATGGAGTTTGCATTAAAGATTTGGCATCATTTCTTGTATAGGGTACATGTTAATGTCTTCACCGATCATAAGAGCCTACAATATGTCTTCACTCAAAGAGATCTTAAGTTGAGACAAATAAGGTGGCTTAAACATCTTAAAGACTATGACATGAGTGTGCATTATCATCCGGATAAGGCAAATGTGGTGGCGGATGCTTTGAGCCGGGTGTCCATGGGTATCCTAGCTCATGATGATGGTGGTGATAGGAAAATGGATAAAGAGGTGCATTGATTGGCTAGGTTGGGGGTTTGCTTGGAAGAAGTGGGTGAGGGTGTTGTTGTCATTGATGGTTCCAACTCTTTCTTCATTGATGAGGTGATAGCAAAACAAGATCTTGTCTCCTACTTGCTTGAATTGAAGGCCTTGGTGAAAGAGGGCAAAGTAAAGGCCTTCTCCCAAGGAGGAGATGGTGTCCTTAAGTACCAAGGTAGGTTGTGTGTGCCTTGTGTTAATGGTTTGAGGGAGAAAATTCTTAATGAGGCCCCTAATTCTCCTAATTCTATTCACCCCAGTTCCACAAAAATGTATAGAGACTTGAGGGATGTGTATTGGTGGGGAGGCATGAAGAGGGACATTGCCAAATTCATTTTTGGCTGCCATAGTTGTCAACAAGTCAAAGTTGAACATCAAAGGTCGGGTATCCTAACCTAAGACATAGAGATTCCCATTTGAAAGTGGGAAGTGATTAATATGTATTTTGTGGCTGAGTTGCCCAAGACTAGGAAAGGTTTTGATTCCATTTGAGTGGTGATTGATAGGATGATGCAATCGGCTCACTTTCTACCGGTTAAGACCACATATAAAGCTGAAGAGTATGCAAGGTTATACATCCATAAGATAGTGAAGTTGCAGGGGGTTCCTTTGTCAATCATATCAGATCGTGGTGTAAAATTCTCATGATTTGGACCTTCAACTTCTCAAGAAACCACATTCGGACATTTTATCAAACAATTAGAAGGTGTGTAATGCTAGTATAAAATCATGAAATATAGAGTTGAAATCATGCAAGAAAATCTATTATAAAACCATCAATCAACACCTTGCAACACCCTCAAGCAATATACATCAAAACCCCTAATTAAATCTTATAATATGTCAAAGATGTATAGCTCTAAACATAGCAAAATAGTCACAATTTTACATAGCATTAACATAGTATGTAGTGAATTTCATAATAAGAAAGACCCATCTGTAAATCAACTTTAAATCATGCAATTTGAGTAAAAGGAGGGGGTATCATGGGTGAAAGGAACCAATGAAAGAAACCCACATACCTTAGCTTAGAGATGAACTTGGTGAAGATTGGAGATGGTGAATTGAAGCTTGAATAAGAAGCTTGAAGGAGAACCTTAACTTGGAACTTGAGTTTGGGACTTGAGTTTAGGGAGTGAAAATATGACTAAGTGTTTAAGTGAGTATTGGGAAATGTTTTGGGTAATATGAGGGTGAAATTTGGCTAAGTATGGGTAAAAACATGTTTGGAAACACTTAGTCCCAAGACTTAAAAGTCTTGGATTAAACTAAAAAATAGTCCCCAAAATGAACAAAGGCACGTCGCTGAGGTATATGAAATTTAAAATTTCAGACATTCCGAGGCACATTTTTAGGTAATTTTTTGGGGTCGTTTCTATATTTTCCCCTTGGGAATATTCGTCCCCAAATGTAAAAGAGAAGTACAAGACAAGAATGATCATAAAACAAACTAGCCCCAGCTAAAATGCAACATTACATTTAAAACACCATTTTAAAAATCTCAATATAAGTGTAAAATCATCATAAATTTGTCAACTTAAACATAAATGCATATGAATGACATAGGGGCTGAATCATAAGACTTGAATCATATAGGGGACTTAAAATTGGTACCTTAGGCTTGAGTGGAGTGGAAAAGATAAGGATACTATTTTTTCATGTCCGCTTCGGCCTCTCAAGTAGCACTTTCAATTTGTTGGTTCCTCCAAAAGACCTTAACGGTTGCCACCTCGTTGTTCCTCAATCTCTTCACTTGGATATCTAGGATTTGAACTGGAACCTCCTCATAAGTCAAGTTGTCCTCAATAAAACCTAAAATATCAAGAGGCACAATAGCATTAGGATCACCAACATATTTTCTCAACATTGAGACATGGAACACTGGATGAACCAAATTCAGTTCACTAGGAAACTTCAACTCATAAGCTACCTTGCCAACCTTCTTCAAGACCTCATAAGGACCGACATATCTTGGACTCAAATTCCCCTTTTAATAAAATGGACCACATCTTTCATTGGAGAAACTTTCAAATAAACCTAATTACCCACTTTAAATTCAAGGTCTCTTTTTCTCATATTGGAATAAGTTTTTTGACGACTTTGGGTTGTTCTTAACCTTTAGTTAAACATCCTTACCTTCTCAAGAGCCTTCATAACTAGATCCTCTCCCAATAAAGCAACATCTCTAACCTCAAATCAACCAACCGGTGATCTATAACGCCTTTCATAAGGAGCATTAAAAGGAGTCATACCGATGCTAGAGTGATAGCTACTGTTGTAGGCTAAGTCAATCAAAGGAAGATGGTCATCCCAACTACCCCTAAACTCCAATATATAATCCCTTAGCATGTCCTCAAGGGTTTGAATTGTCCTTTCGGCTTGGCCATCCACTTAAAGGTGTAAGGTCGTACTAAGGTGAACTTTTGTACCAAGACCCCTTTAAAAAGACCTCCAACAGTGTGAAATGATATGATATGAATGACTATATAATGATGAAATTAGCTTATGTATGTGATAAATTCTATGTAAAGTATTGCACTAGACCATGCCCAATTTGGGGGACTAAGAATCCAGATAACCTAGATGGGAGTTTGTACTCATCAACCTAGGGAAGGGTTTGTACTTCTCCACCTAATGATGGGGTGGCATAATTACTAACCTAGATGGGGGTTTGTACTCATCAACCTAGGGAAGGGTTTGTACTTCTCCACCTAGGTGATGGGGCAGCATTATCACCAACCTAGATGGTGGTTTGTACTCATCTGCCTAAGTGATGGTGTAGCATCATCACTAACCTACCAAAGGGTTATACATTGGAAATCTAGTTTGGTCTCTTTTACACATATGATATCCTATATGATCATGATCTACTTAAGCATGTTTTACTTAAGCATTAATCATACATGCCATATTTCTATATTATGCCTATTACTTAATATTATGTATTCCGATTATGATGTCTATCTATTGTTGCATTGCATCCTACATACTTAGTATATTCAAATGTATTAACACATACTCTTACCTACATGATATCACCATGTAGGAACAGGAGCCCACGTTGATCATCCTTCTCCACATGGCTAGTTCGGTGCTACTCAAGCTAATTAGTGAGTCCTCCACTTTGGGGACCTTAGTCTATGGTCTCTTGTTTTGTATTGAGACACTCTTCTTTATATTCTATTTAACTATAAGGGTGAGACTGGTTACTTCATCTTGTCTCCACTCTTATCTATGTATTAGAGGTGCTTGTTGGACATTTTATGTACTTATGATATGAGTGTGACTCTTGTGTCTTGACTATGATATTGTGCAAGCTTTTCCCTTAGCCCCTTTGGACCTATTCTTGCTCTTTAATGTTCTTATATGCTTCCATGACCAATGATGTGTAATGACAAGTTAAGAGGCTTGTTTGAGGTTCCTTTGGGTTCCCCATTCGCCGTGTCACATCTAGGCATTAGATTTGGGTCATGACAATAAAATTTTACAATATGTATTCACCCAGAATGAGCTTAATTTGAGGAAAAGGAGATGACTTGAGTTACTCAAAGACTATGATATGAGCATCCTCTACCACCCAAGTAAATTTAATATAATTGTTGATGCTCTTAGAAGATTGTATATGGGAAGCACCGCTCATGTGGAGAAAGAGATAAAAGAGTTAGCTAAAAAGGTTCACAGACTGGCATGATTGGGAGTTCAACTAAATGAATCTGGTAAAAGTGGGATTCTTGTGCACAATGGGTCTGCATTATCTCTAGTAGTGAAAATGAAAGAGAATCAAGGCCAAGACCTTCCCTTACTACAATTGAAGGCGAAGGCTAATTTGCATAAATAGATTGTAATGACTTTTGCCAAAGGGGTAGATGGAGTATTGAGATATCAAGGCAGCTTGTGTGTTCTAGATATTGATGGTATTTTAGATAGGAACATTTCAAAAGCCTATAACTCTATATATTCTATCCATCTATGTTCAATAAAGATATACCATAACGTGAGGGAGGTTTCTTGGTGGAGTGGGATGAAAAAGGATATTATCGAGTTTGTTTCCAAATGCCTGAATTGTCAAAACATTAAAGTTGAGTATCAAAAGCCATATGGAGTGTATCAGAACTTTGAGACCCTAGAATGGAAGTGGTAAATGATTAATATGGACTTTGTCACAAGCTTACCGAGGTCCCACTGATAGTATGATTCAATTTGGGTGATAGTTGATCGGATGACAAAATCTGTGCACTTCTTTACAGCAAAGATGACTGACACTACGAAGGATTATGTTCAATTATACATAAGAGAGATTATTAGATTGCATGGAGTCCCCTTGTCCGTTATCTCAAACAGAGGAGCCCAATTCATTTGCCAGTTTTGGAGATCTTTCCAGAAAGGCTTGGGTTCGAAGGTGAATCTTAGCATTGCTTTCCACCCACAAGCTAATGTCCAGGTAGAGTGCACTATTTGAACCTTCGAGGATATGTTGAGGGCATGCATCATTGACTTCAAAGGTAATTTTGATGATCATTTACCTCTGATTGAGTTAACAGTTTTCATTCGAGTATTCAGATGGCCCCATATGAGACACTTTATGGGAGAATATATAGATCACCAATTGAATGGTTCGAGATATGCAAAGAAAAGTTGATTGGGCTAGACTTGTTTCACCAAGCCATGGAGAAAGTGAAGATCATCCGAGAGAGACTGAAAACTGCACAAAGTTGGTAGAAATCCTACATAGATATTAGAAGAAGAGACTTAGAGTTTGAGGTTAATGATTAGGCGTACTTGAAAGTGCAACCCATGAAGGGTGTGATGCAATTTGGGAAGAAAGGGAAGTTGAGTCTGAGGTATATTGGCCCTTACCAGATTATAAAGAGTGTGGCAATATACCTTATGAGTTGGATCTATCACCAGATTTAGCGATTATCCATCCAGTCTTCCATATTTTCATGCTTAAGAAGTGTCTAGGATATCCATAATTGGTTGCTCCTGTTGATAGTATTGGAGTGAAGTATAGTTTGAGTTATGAAGAAATTCCCATCCACATTCTTGATCATCAAGTTTGTAAGTTGAGAACCAAAGAGATTGCATTTGTCAAGGTGTTATGGAAAAATCAGTTTGTAGAAGGAGTTACTTGGGAAGCTGAAGTGGATATGAAGGCCAAGTACCATCATTTATTCCTTCCTACAAATAATGAGAGAGTTGATGGTAATGATTCATTCATATTCCTTGAGTTCCCTTCTATTCAGAGTTTGAACGACCGTAGAATCCTAGAGTCCGATTGATGATTTGTTGATTAGATATTTGTTTAACTACTTAATTGACTGATTGCATAAGTGATTTGTGATTTGTTGGATTGTTGGAGTCCAATACAGGATTCATGCCTTGACTAGGTTCCTAGATTGCATTTTCTTTGGAGGATGAATAATCCCAATTGGGAGAAAAAGTAACACCCTTAATTTATCCTACCAAGACAGATTAGATGCCTAGAAAAAACTAAAAAAATGACTGAGAAAAATAACTGAGGGAACTAAGAAGGACATCTATGGCTCGAAGAGTGATGTACGGCTCATAGAAGAGGCCTCATAGATGCCCATGTAACTTAGTGAAACGTTTTCTAGGTTTGAGGCTCATTTATGAAATAGTATACAGACCATATATTATTTTACGATCCATAGATCAGGTTTTATAGATTGATGATTCAAAAAATCAACTTTTCTGAGTATCGAGTGACGAGTTATCAAATGGCCTATCATTAAGCTGTGGCCCATATGATTGGTTTTGTAGGTTGAAGTCCCAGAAACTACTTTTTGAACCTCGAAACATGAGTTATCAGACGGCTCATAACTCGACCTATGATCTATAAAAAGGGTTCATAAAACCCTATTCCAAATTCTAGTAACGCAAAACTTTGGACACCCTCACCTACAAGAGCCACTTATGGCCCATAAGTGGAACCACGGACTGTAGATCCGGTTTCGTGTTCCCATCGGCAGTTTAAAGAGAGGTATTATTGTTTTTTCCTATCCCTTTTAATTGAAACCTACAACGTTTTTGGACTTGATTTTGACCTGTTATTAATACCCTAGGGATATTATTTTGTAACACTCCACAATTCTATTCTTAGGATCCGAATTCTTTTATCATAAATACATAAGCTTGAACCTAGTGATATCTTACATGTACCTATGTCTAAGACTCATTCTTACATGTGATAAGTCTATTAGAATTGTATTGGGGGTCATAAGAGACTTCTAATACTTAGTTGAGTTCAAAACCTTCCATTCGTTGAGTTTTTCGCATTAGATTATACAAGGATCAAACTTAAATGACCATGTATCCTAAAATACAATGCCTAGCTGGACCATAATATATCAAATTAAAAATATTTGAATTAGTTTTTCAACGCATCTAATTTCGCCTTAAACAGAGTTTGGAGTAAAAGGTTATGACTATTTTGCTGGAGATCTGTAGAGTTGTCCAAAGTCCACGACAGCTTCGCATCATAGACCGAACGCGGACTCTTCTAGACAAGTTAAGTGATATAATTTTTACTGTTTTTGAGAGTATTTTTATCCTATAACTTTTGGGGATTTATTTTAGTGTCCCAAAATGCATAAAAGTCAGTTTTTCATAAATAAAACCCTCTCTCCACTCCTAAACTTAAATGCTTAAGGACTATCAAGACAATCATCAAGTTAGGGTTAGCTTTCAAGATCCATCATCAAGGCAAGTTATTCTCCATAAATTTCAAGCTTTTCAACCCAAATTTCTTCATATATTCATGAATCTCTAAGAAAATCTTAAATCATAACCTAGGGCTTCAAGAAAACGAATTCAAGAATTTCAAGAAAGAATTTCTTGATTCTTCTTTTTCAAGAATTAGAGTTCTTCATCAAGAATTGAACAACTCTAAAGATTCCAATTCAAGAATTTTAGAATTAAAGAGAAGCCCTTCAACTAATATTTTTTCAAGTTCTTCCACTCTAAAGAAACTACAAAGAGAATTTCTTTTCTCAAGAACAAGCGTCAAGGTTCCAAAATCAAAGATTTTCTCCAAGAAAGCTAGTATTCATCAAATTTTGATTGTAATATCAACTTTCCAGGTATGTAAGGCGATCATAGTGTTAGAATGAGTTCATCCACGCGCCTCACATTTAAGTTTCTATTTTTAATGAGTATTGAATTGGGTAAAAACCTAGTTTTCGAATTCCAATTGAGTCAAATCTTCTTCTATTGAGTTCTATATAATTATGTCTTGAAGTTATTATTATTTTATTATTGAAATTATTGTTCATGACTACTTTTACGTGAACCCTAGTTGAGTTAATTATCATGATTTTCTCATGTATTATTTGATATTGAGATTCATGATTTTCATGCATTAAATAAAGTATTTGATTTAAATCAAGGTTATGTATGTTTATTAGCAAGGATAATGATTTTTATGAATTGATGAAAAGAGTGATTTGAATATATATATATATATATATATATATATATATACACGCTTTTTAAGATCAATAA
>JAOTQJ010181613.1:0-23075 GCA_025642045.1 Solanum sejunctum
ATCGAGCACACACAATTTACCCTGGTATCTCAATAACCCATCTTCCCCCTTAGAGAAAACCATCACATTCTGCTTGTCAACCGCTTATTTCAATTGGAATAAAATGGGGTCTTGGTGAACACGTCCACATGCACCCTATACAAATAGTGATGCTAGATCTTAAGTGTAGACACCACTACTGCCACCTCAAGATTATGAATTGGATAGTTCTTCTCATGGACCTTAAGTTGTTTGGAAGCATAAGCTATCACCTTCCCTCTCTACGTAAGTATGCAACCCAATCCAAATCGGGATGCATCACAATACATCACAAAGTCCCCCATCCCATCTGGCAAGGTCAACACTGGTGCTGTAGTCAATCTATTCTTCAAATCTTGAAAAATCTTTTCACATGCCTCAAACCACTAAAACTTGGCCTTCTGCTGTGTTAGCTTAGTTAATGGGGCTGATAGATAAGAGAAGCCTTCAACAAATCTGCGATGGTAGCCAACTAATCCCAAGAAACTTCTTATTTCTATTGGAAAAGTTGGCCTTGGCCAATTCTTAACCGCTTAATTTTTTGCGTATCTACCCAAATCTATCTCATAAGACAACATGGCCCAAGAAAGCCACAAATTTGAGCCAAAATTCACACTTTGAGAATTTTGCATACAACTCATAGTCTTTGTCCGTGAAAATTGTAGGTGCATTTTTCAACTCGAAGGACATGACCAAGAACTCAAAATTGCCATACCGTGTCCTAAACGTTGTCTTTAGGATATCTCTTTCCCTCACCTTCAACTGATGACAACATGATCTGAGGTCTATCTTGGAGAAACAAGTAGTACACTGAAGCTGGTCAAAAAGATTATTTATCTCGAGGACAGGATATTTATTCTTTATGGTAACCTTGTTCAGTTGCTGGTAGTCTATATACATTCTGACAGACCAATATTTCTTATGCACGAATAGGACTAGAGCACCCCAAGGTGAGACACTAGGCCTTATGAAACCTTTCTCTAACAAGTCTTTCAATTGTTCCTACAATTCTTTAAACTCTGCGGGGGCTATTCTATAAGGTGGAATTGAAATGCGTTTGGTGTCGGGAAGGCATCAATCCCAAAGGCAATCTCTCTATCAAGAGGGACTCCGGGCAAATTATTAGGAAACACCTTAAGAAACTCATTCACAATCGGGAGTAACTCACGAGTAGAAAATTCTACATAGTCAGACTTAACACGTATGAGGTGGTAAATACAAACCTTGGACATCAACTTTCTGAATCTAAGATAAGACATAAATTTGCCCTTAGGGGCAACAACACTCTTTTTCCTCTCTAAGATAGGCTCATTAGGAAATTGAAACCTAACAATACGGGTTCTACAGTTGACAGAAACATAACAGGAGTGAAGCTTATCCATGCCTATTATTATGTCAAAATTAACCATCTCCAACTTCACCAAGTCAGCTAAGGTGTATCTATGATAAATAGATACTACACAATCCTTGTAAACTTTCTTAGCTAAGATAGACTCACCAGTAGGAGTAGATACAACAAAAGGTTCAAGCAAATACTCTGGAAGAATCCCAAACTTACTAGCCACATAAGGGGTCACAAAAGTCAAGGTGGCACTCGAATAAAGCAATGCATAACAATAAAAGGTAAAGACTCCAAGCATACATGTTACAACATCTGGTTTAGCATCCTGATCCTTTCAATTACCTATAGCATAAAGGCATTTCATCTCGCCTCTTGTACCAGTAGTAGTAGCCCTTTGCAGATTGCCCGCTGGAGGGGCTGGAGATGTCTGCTGTCTGTCATCATCATGCATCACCTTCAAAACCTTATATATATCTCATCAATGAAGTTCTGCGGGTCCTATTCTACTTTTGATCCCGTATACACTAGCGGGTACATCCTCAAGAGGTCTCTAAGTCCTGTGGCTGCTAAGGGATCCTGTGAGCTAGAAATGGGAGCTTGAGGACGTTGGTTACTACCCTGGGACACCACCGACTGAGTCAGCATAGTGATTACACCCCTTAACTTTGCCTCGATAGTAGGAGCTGGTTGGGGCTGAGCAGGGGACTCTTGTGGTACTTCAGCAGTCATAGCAGGGCGTCCCCATCTTTATGTCTCTGTCTGAACTGTGGTCGCAGTTGGGCGTTCTCAGCCACTGGGGCTGCAATATCTTTTTGAGTGGCTATTCTCTTTGGCGGCATTTTCTATAACCATATAATGCATGAGTTAAAATGAGATTTCCATAGAGTTAAACTTCATCACATGAATTCAGATCATAAAAGAAAGGTAACTCTTTATAATATCCTATAGTCTCCTACTTATGAAGTGTGGTGTACAACACACCCATAAACAAGACTCTACGAGTCATGACTTTATAGACTCCCTACGACACTCAAATTCTAGGCTCTGATACCAAGTTTGTCATGCCCCACGAGAGTGCCCTAGGCATAATTAACACTCAGAGACTATTGCTAGCCCCCAAGCGGATCAACTAGTCTCATAGCCTTGGTTCAATCAACTCATATTGCAGAAGATATTAAGTAATTAAAAGGGGCTATCAGTGGATTAAGAAACTATCACAATTACTATCATATGGAGTACAATGAAAAGAGCAACTCAATAATAACTAGGAAATAGGAAAAGCAATCCCAACATCAACTATCAGCTATTCGTGTCTATAAAGCTGCTATAGCTAGCCTCTAAGAAGGTACCATGACAGGCCATGGCTACCATAGTCCAACGAAATAACTTAAATAAAAGAAAGATAAAGATATCCTTTAAAAGCAAGGGACGACTCACAAAGTCTCTGTCTTGGGATCTGTGAACCTCAATAATCGGCCTGTTGAAGTCCTCTGTCTATAGTATCTACATCATAAGATGATGCAATGCAAAGGGGCATTAGTTCATAAAATGTACTATATGTAAAACGAGCTAAGGTAAACAATACACAACATCTGTAGCTCAATAATCACTTATCCTCAGCTCAGAGCAAGAAATAGTCTCTATCACATCATTATCCCCTCAAGACATCACAATATCACATCAATATCAGAGTACTACCATCATGAAACCTATCTGGAAGTTTCTATAACTAACCACCACCACCTTAGAGCTTGTGGTGATACAATAAAGAGATATCATTGCCACATCTATCTAGTACCTTGCCAGAGTACAGGACAAATCTATCAGGAATCCCAAAAGAAGTCTATCAAGCCCTCTACGGGGCAAAAGAAATATCTACTTTCACAGTCCAATACTTTCCAATGCTAGCTATGTATTTAATAAGTGTGAGTAGAACTCATCCTTACCTATTTCGGTGCTAATACTCCTCTCAGGACTGAACATGCCCATAAGTCTATCAATACATCAAGCATTTTCATCACTCAGCCCATACAGGCAAGAACACTCATCTTATCTTATCATTTATCAACTCAAAGAGTAATTATTTTTTCAAAACTAAGGTTCAGTCTTATTAGGCTACAAGAATACTAATCCAATCTGTTTCAGCATCAATACCCTCAACTCAGGACTCAGACTCCAACAATCAACACATTCAAAGAATCAAGGCTCTAGACATTACCCCTAAGTTCATCCTTGAAGAGTTAAACAAGGGGAATCATGCAATTTAAGTAGACAATCACAAAATAATAAATATAAATAGTAAATACAAGTATGATGATCATCAATTTGATATAATATACAGGAATTAATGATAATGTTCAAGAAATCAAGATAATATTCAAGAAGTTCTTCAACAATTGCTACTCCAGACCCATCAACTATCAATTGTCAACCTACTACATGTATTGGGGCACATGGAAGAATAATTCCATGCTATAGGTAGCCTTTAAATATCTGGGATGAAGAATTATCAAGTCTTCTTTAAAGAATTTAGACCTCACTTGAAACCCTCAACTCTTTTTTCTTCTCCACTCTCAGAAATCACGTTTAAACTTAAGAAAATATGGGCTATTGAAACCCTTCGCATGAATTAAAATGGTTAAAACATGTTTTGAGACTTAAAAATGTATTTGGAATGTCCAAAATACCATTCCCAAAATTTAAAAGAAAAAGTTTTCAATATATACAGTAGTCTGTGACGTGCCAGGGGTGCGGACCAGTGTATTTTTGTGATCTTCCATAAAATTTAATTCACGTCGAAAAATTTTAAAAAAAATAAAGTATGTCTCCCGCACCCCCTCTTTGTCGCTCTAGGGGAACGGATCGACACTATTTTGGAAAGAATTGGCAAAATTATTTTTCACTCTAGTTGTTCTTAAATTATGTCGAGATAATTTTCTAACTTGATTTTTCGCGCTAATCCAAATTTGGTGTCAGATTTCCTATCGAAGCTTTGGAAGATGCGTTATACATACAATTATATTTTAGAGGTATTTTGGTAATTTTACAGGGTATTACACTCTATGAGACAGATTGAATAATGAGAGCCTCTACGAAGTTGATTGAGATAGTTTGATTGGTTTGATTTGGATGGATTATTTTATGAGGCTTGAGTCTATGATGGAGTATGAGCATTGAAAGAGTAAGAGTTAATCCAACTCGCACTCGTCAAACTATGTAGCCAAGCGTAAGTGTGGATTAGGATCATCACATCACATTATATTGAGGTTCCCTCTGATTAGATGTATCTGAAATCAATAGAGGACTTATAGATTGTTGTATCCTTTTGGACTTATCCATTATGGTTTCGATTCATTCCTTACTTGGCAAGTACAAAATGGCTGTGGAAACATCAACAAGATTGATGTATTATCACAGACTCATAAGTGATTGTTGTCAAATAAGAGAAACTCCCAGAAAGTTTCCAAACTGAATGCTCTGAGTTAATGAGATGAGACGAGTTGAGATGAGTCTATCCGAGATGAGTTTTATTTGATTGATAAGGTTTGAATGGTTAGATGGTTCATTTGTCTACTCTTTATTTTTGCTTTAGATAGACACTTAACATGTTCATTGTTATTATTTTGACTTAATTGTTGCTTCTATAGTATTTGTTCTGTTTTAGTTTCATTTAGCATTTTTATATACCGTACATTCCAAGTACTAACACTATTTGGCTACATCATTTTATGACGTAGATACACTGGATAGAGATCATTCGCAGGCGCATCATTGAGGTTCTTTGGACTTTTAGCTGATTTGTGAGATTCCCCTACTTCAGATGATCTATGATTTTATTTTGCATTACATTAGAGTTAGATTTTCTTAGCTTTATTTTTATTGAGGTAGCCATGGGTCTATCATTGGAGCCACGTGATAGTTATATAGGCTTTATAGACTAGAGTCAATGGTTGATTGTTAAGATTATGAGTTAGTCTTTCTACTAGCTTTTTATTATATTATTATTATTATTTTGAGACTAGATGATAAGATGTGTCCATTTATATTTTTTGTATCTTCTACTGATTAGTAGAATGTATGAATGAATGAATGTAATGAGGCCAAATGTTTCGCCTAGGGACTAGGAATAGTCTCTGGGTGTAGGCCATGTCTTGGGTCCTCTCCCGGGGTGTGGCAAACTAACTAGACTAAGTAACTTTAGGACTTTATAGGCATATAATGTAGGCTTAGGGGGGCTGACGTGATACGATGAATGGGAACCCGAAGGAACTCCAATCAAACCTATTAGCATATCATATACACATCTTTGGTCGTGTGTACTTCGTCACGTCTTGGTTCACCGTCGTTGTGAATTAGTCAGATAGTTGAACAAGAAAGCACTGTCCAAAGGTGCTCATGGAGTCAGTGCCCAGTGGCTAATATCATCTCAAAGCTAAAGTGAAGAAAAAAGCCAAGTTATTGCAAAATTGTGAAATTTCATTCTATAAGGTAGGAGTTTCGTTTTTCATCAAAAGCTCAACCTAGAGTTGATCGACAGGCTAACCTTTAAATGAGTTGATTGACTGGTTACCCCCTGTAATTGACCCTTAAGCCCGGGGAAATTCCTAATAAAAGCACCATGAGATGGGGCTTTTATCCCAAACATCCCCTTCTGCACGAGTGGCTATTACGCCTAACCTTTGAAATTGAGCTGCTTCTCTCTCTTGTTCCTTATAGTCCCTGCCAGTAGCTTGGAAACAAGCTACCCGCGCTATATAGAGGGAGAAGAAAGCATGATAAAACAACAATAGAAAACATACACAAAGGGAAATTGGGACTAAGGGAAAGAGTTCAATACTTAAATAACATAAATGAGTCAAAGCTCAAACATAATTACATTACTTGTCTAACAATAGCTCTAGACTTAGAATTGAGCGGCGACTAAGATAACTTTTCGGGCTCACCCTCATAGTCATAAATTTCCAACATAGAAAGAGACAATACATAGAATAAATCAAGAGCAGTATGTCCTCGGAGTTAAGGACTTACCAACAAGCTTTGAGAGATAGTACTAGCCACATAGAGGAGGATGATCTAGTGGAGCTCTGGTTCCTACATGGTAACATCATGTAGGCATGAAGTATCCATTTGTATGTTTGAATGTACTGAGTATGTAGGATGCAATGCAACAATAAATAAGCAACATAGTCAAAATGCATAATTAAGCAATAGATGATCATACAACAATATGACATGCATGAATGATACTTGAAATAAACATGCTTATATGTGGAACATATTACATCTGTGGGAATAGACCATCATCATAGACCAAGCCACTTGATACTTAGAATCTTAGGCCACCCCTTAGAAGTGATTGAGGTACCAACCCCTCAATTAGTTGATAGCTTACCACCCCATCCTAGGCGATTGAGGTACCAACTGTTCAATTGGTTGGTGGCTTACCACGTTCATCCTAGGTGATTGAGGTACTAATCTCTTAATTAGTTGATGGCTTACTACCCACATCCTAGGTGATTGAGGCACCAGCCCCTCAATTGGTTGATGGATTACTACGCCATCCTAGGCGATTGAGGTACCAATCCCTCAATTAGTTGATAACTTACCACCCCCATCCTAGGTGATTGAGGTACCAACCCCTCAATTAGTTGATAGCTTACAACCCCTATCCTACGCAATTGAGGTACCAACCCCTTAATTGGGTGATGGCTCACCACTCCATCCTAGGCGATTGAGGTACCAATCCATCAATTGGTTGATGCCTTACCACCATACATGGAGATTGAGGCATCACCCCTCAATTGATTGATGGCTTACCACCCCCATCCTAGGCGATTGAAGCATCATGTCTCAATTGGTATGGTTAACTCACAACATAATTGATACTTCTCATAGAATAAACATATTCATATCACCCTTTCATCATCATAAAGTCACTTAACTCATTTGCCAAGCATTATGCCTTCAACAACTCAAGATACATTAACCAAACATTTTCTCAAACACTTGGTGGATGTGCAATGCTAGTGTAAAATCATGCAATTCAAAAGTGAAATCATGCAAGAAATGTTAATGTAAAACTACCCACCAACACTTGGTAATACCCTCGTGCAACATACATCAAAACTCTTTATCAAATTTCAAGATAGATCTAAGATTCTTTGCTCAAAACATGCATAAACAGTTACACTTTTACAAAACCCTGACGTAGTTCATAGTCAAATTTGTAATAGAAGACCCATAAATAAAATCAACTTAGAAATATGTATTTTAGGTAAACAAGAAGCTTGGGCACTATGAGTGAAAGGACCCAATGATTGAAACCCACATACCTTGACTTTGGATAATTCTTGATAAAGACTAGAAATGGAGACTTGAAGCATCAGTAAAATCCTTAAGATCAGAATGACTTTTGGCATTTGAATTTTGAGTGAAATATTTGTCTAAGTGTTAAAGAGAGTATTGGGGTATGTCTTGTATGATATGAAGGATGACTAAGTATAAGTATTTTTACACATGCCCAAGACCCTAAAGCCTTAGGCCAAAACTAAAAAATTGGCAACAAAATGCACTACTCCGCGATAAGTCTGCATCGCGACTGCTACTAGAATTGTAAAAAATTGGTGAAATTCGTTTTCCACTATGGTTTCCTCTAAAATTTGAGTTATACCCATTCCACACTCAATTTTCCCCTAAATAAGAATATGAAGTTGGATTTTCGATATCACACACGAATTTTGAGATATATGAAAATTATGAATTCGGGCACTTCCAAGGCATATTTTCGAGCATTTTTTTGAGTCATTTCAATATCTCCCCTTTGGGAACATTCGTCCCCAAATGTCAAAGAAATGTATATAAAAAGAGTAATCATGAAGAAATCAGCCCCAATAAGAATGCAACAACATATTTTAAAACACCATTTTCAAAATCTCTACATAAGTGTCAAAATCATCATGAACTGGTCTTACATAAACATAAATGCATGCAAAAGACATAGGGCTAAAACATAAAACTTGGAATCATAAAAGAAAAGGACTTGACATGTTATCACAGGCTTAAGTAGGATAAAAGAGGTATGAATATTGCTTCTCCATGCTCGCACCGGCTTTCCGAGAAAGGCTATCAACTTGACGATTCCTCCAAAGGGCCTCGACGAACACTATATCCTTATTAATCAACTTTTTCCACCTATCCATCCAATATCTCCACTAGGATCTTCTCCTAAGCCAACTTATCATCCACAACACCCACAACCTCAAAGAGTTCTATAGCACTAGAGTCACTAACACATTGCCTCAACCTAGAAGCAAGAAGAATAGGACGAACCCTATCCATATCCACAGGAAATCTCCATTCACATGCAACCTCACCAATCCTCCTCAACACTCTATAAGGAATCACAAACCTTAAAGTCAATTCCCTCTCTTGCCAAACTGGACCATACTCTTCATTGGTGAAACCTTCAAATAGACCTAGTCACCAACTTTAAATCCAAGATCCCTTCTCCTTATGTCGGCATAGGACTTTTGCCGACTTTGGGATATTGTTAACCTTTACCTAACCGACCTTACCTTCTCCATAGTCTCCATAACTAGAACCAGATCCCACAAAGACATTTTTCCCACTTCAATCACCCAATTGGTGATTACAACGCCTACCATAAAAGGCCTCAAAAGGAGCCATACCAATGCTAGAATGATAGCTATTATTAGTCTCATCAAGAACACTCTTTCTCAAGTCATTAACACTAGGCACACACAACCTACCTTGGTACCTAAGGGCACTATTTCTCTCTTAAGAGAAAACCTCCACCTTGCCTATACTCACCAAAGACTTCAATTTTAACAAGAAGGGATCAAGATCTTGCTTTGCTTCTACCTCATCAACCAAGGAGAATTTGAACCATCAACAACCACAATACCACCATAGTCAACCTCCTCAAATCTAACCCTCAATCTAGCCAACCGATGAACCTCTCTAGCTACCTCTTTGCTACCACCATCAATATAAACTAAGCTACCCATGGACACCCTACTCAAAGCACTGACCACAACATTAATCTTACCAAGATGATAATGCATACTCATATCATAATCCTTAAAAAATTAACCACCTTCTTTGTCTCAAGCTAAGATCTTTTAGGTGAACACATATTGGAGACTCTTGTGATTAGTAAACACCTTAATATAAACCCCATACAAATAATAACGTCAAATCTTCAAAGCAAGTACCACGGCAGCTAACTCAAGGTCATAGATAAGGATAATCCTCCTCATGCATCTTAGATTGTCTAAAAGCATAGCCTATCACCTTAACATTTCACTTTAAAATACAACCTAAACTTATTCGGGGTTGGAGGGGGCATCACAACACACCACAAACCCTTCCAACCCTTTCGATAAAGACAAGGGAGCGTAAGCAAGCTTATCCTTTAAGGTTTAGAAACACTTTTTACACTCATCGATCCACATAACCTTAGCCTTGTTTTGAGTTAACTTAGTCATGGGAGAAGCAATAGAAGAGAACACATTCACAAACCTCCGGTAGTAACCCACTAAGCCCAATAAACTCCTAATATCCAAGGGAGTCAAAGGTCTTGACCAATTCCTAATTACATCTATCTTTTTAGGATCCACCTTAATGTCATCCCCCGACACCACATATCCTAGAAAGGCAACCTCTTTCAACCAAAATTCACATTTCTCATACCTTGCATACAACTTCTTGTCTCTTAATCTTTGTAGCACTACCCTAAAATGAGCCACATGCTCTAAATAAATCAATAGTTCATTACTAGAGACCGCCACAAATATGCCAAGGTAGGGTTTTAAGACCCTATTCATGAAACCCATAACATAGCTGGTGCATAAGTCAACCAATCAACTCCACCACAACTCAAAATGCTCATTTCTAGATCGAAAGGACACCTAAGGATACCACCTACCCTCGTTGTCACTTGGAGACAAAATCCAAAACAAAGATCAATCTTAGAGAAGTAACTTACCCATTGAAGTTAGTAAAATAGATCATAAATCCTTGGGAGAGTGTACTCATTCTTTATGGTGACCCTAATAAGTTGTCGATAATCAATACACTTTCTAAGGGAACCAACCTTCTTCTATACAAACAACACTGGGAATCTCACTAGGAATGACATCAAAGAACTCATCTATCACCGAAACAACTCAATAGAAATAACTTAGGTTCAATACCCCAAACTCTTACAAGATGATAAATGCCAACCTTATGGGTCAATTGTACCTCAAGATAAGAAATGTGCTTACCCCTTCACTACCACAAAAGAATAGGTTATTAGGGAATTGGAATCTAACTTTTCAGGTCCTACAATCAATGGGAACACCATATGCATGTAACCAATCCAACCCAAGAAGAACCTCAAAATCTACCACATCTAACTTCAACAAAATCACAAGGCAAGACCTAAATGCAACATTACCTTGGAACAATACCTATCAACTTTTTAGCAACAATAGGCTCAACACAGGGGAGGTAGACACCAAAGGTTCACATAATAACTCATGACACACAAGAAGTCCACTAGCAACTAAAAAGGAATAAGAAAGGAATAGTGGAACCCAAATCCATAAAATCAAGATCTTCAACTTACCTGCGAAGTACTATGCCAAGCCTAGCGACCCTTAGAGGTGTATGGTTGAGAATGTTGATGACCATCCTTATGATCATTATGGACCCATGTATAATGCCTCATTTTATGATCCACTCAAACACACCAAATACACACACCCAAATCAGCTAAGCGATCTCTGGGGTGGTACCTTCCACACTTGTAACATGTAGGAGGAGCTTGTCCACCAAAATCTTCACCTTGATCAACATCACCACCTTTACCCTTAATGCATTTACGAGGACAATCATTTACCTTATGACCCATCTCTCCACAATCATAATAAGCATTTGTACCCATCAAGCATGGGCTATTATGGCATCTACCATATCTTGGGCACCTAACATAAGGCACCACACCACCCCCACCTTGGTGACTTAGGAACTTTCCTTCAAAATAGGCCCATTTGGCCTCCTTACTCTTTCTCTTCCTTATCTTACCACTTGAAGTCTCGGTGGCACTTACTTGTTAATTTAGTTGAGTTATGAAGTTTGTCATTGTGTTGGTCAGTACCCATAGAGTATTGCGAACCTCCATATTTAATATATCACTATCCTAAGTAATTTGAGGCATATTCTAAAATTCAATGGTTAAAATAAAAAATAAGCCTTAGGGGACTTAACTCTATCACACGACATAAATCAAAAGAAAGGAAACATTTCTTAAAATGCCTCAGAGCCTCTCATCCATACTCTTGGTGCATTTTACAGCTATGAATAAGGTTCTAATCGATGCGGTGTGTTGGACTCCAAGGACCATTAACAACCTAGTGCTCTGATACCAATTTTGTCATGACCCAAACTAGGGCCTAGATGTGACACGACGAATGAGGAATCCAAAGGAACCCCAATCAGGACTTTTAGCATATCATACACATATTTTTTATCGCGAAAGCACGATAAAATAATAAGAGAAAACATAAACAATGGAAAATCGAGACTAAGGGAAAAAGCTCAATACTTAAATAACATAGATGAGACAAAGCTCAAGCATAATTACATTACTTGTCCAACAACACCTCTAGACTTATAATTGAGCAGGGGCTAAGACAACTTTCCGGGTTCACCCTCATAGTCATAAGTTTCCAATATAGAAAGAGTCAATATATATCATAAATCAAGAAAAGTATGTCCTCAAAGTTGCAGACTCACCAACAAGATTTGAGACGTAGTACTAGCCACGTGGAAGATGATGATCTAGTGAAGCTCCAGTTCTTATATGGTAACATCATATAGGCATAGAGTATGCGTTACTATGTCTAAATGTACTAAGCATGTACGACGCAATGCAACAATAGATAAGCAACAGAATCAAAATACATAAGCAATAGATGATCATATAACAATATGTTATGCATGAAGGATACTTGAAGTAAACATATTCATTGATGGAACATATTACATGTGGAATAAATCATCATCATAGACTAAGCAACTTGGTAGTTGGAATCTAAGGTAGACCACCCCTCAGAAGTGATTGAGGTACCAATCTCTCAATTGGTTGATGGCTTACCACCCCTATCCTAGGCGATTATGGTACTAACCGATCAATTGGTTGATGGATTACCACCCCTATCTTAGGTGATTGAGGTACCAATACCTCAATTGATTGATGGCTTACCACACCCATCCTAGGCGATTGAGGTACCAACCCCTCAATTGATTGATGGCTTACCACCCCCATCCTAGGCAATTGAGGCATCACACCTCAATTAGCTATGGTCAACTTACAACATAATAGATACTTCTCATGGAACTAAAACATTCATATCACCCTTTCATCATCATAAAGTTACTTAACTTAAATTCTAAGCATTAAGCCTTCAACAACTCAGGATGCATTAACCGAACATTTTATCAAACATTTGGTGGGTGTGCAATGCTAGTGTAAAATCATGCAATTCAAGAGTGAAATCATGCAAGAAAACTTAATGTAAAATCATCCACCAATACTTGGTAATACCCTCATGCATAAATAGTCACACTTTTACAAACCTCCAATATAGTTCATGGTGAAATTTATAATAAAAGACCCCTAAGTAAAATCATCTTCGAAACATGTATTTTAAGTAAAAAAGAAGCTTGGGCACCATGGGTAAAAGGACCCAATGGTTAAAACCCACATACCTTGACTTTGAGAATTCTTGATGAAGATTAAAAATGGAGACTTGAAGGTTTGAGTAAAATCTTTAAGATCCAGAATGAGTTTTGACACTTGAAGTTTTAGTGAAATATTTGTCTAAGTGTTTGAGAGAGTATTGGGGAATGTCTTATATGATATGAAAGTGAAATATGGCTAAGTGTAGGTACTTTGTGCATGGTAAGACTTAGGTCTAAGACATCAAAGCCTTAGGCTAAAATTGAAAAACTGACAACAAAATACATTACTTCGCGATAGATCCCGCATCGCGGAGCAGTCGTGGACTGCTATTGGAATTGCAAAATTGGTGAAATTCATTTTTCACTATGGGTCCTCTAAAATCTAGGTTATACCCTTCTTCTCCTCAATTTCGCCCCCTGATCAAGAATATGAGGTCAGATTTTTGATGCCACACATGGATTTTGAGATATATGGAAATCATGAATTCGAGCACTTTCGAGGCAAATTTTCAAGCATTATATTTTGGGTTGTTTCAGCTTTGGTATGGTATTTTGGAAAATTACTGACTAAAGTCCCTCCTTTAAACTGCATTTTTCATCACTTTACCCCATCAACTTTACTATTTTCACCTTATTTGCCCTTTTTCCTTTTGTTCAAGCTTTTTCAGGTGTTTTCTTCTCATTTTCCAGCTTTTGCCTTATTTTTACACTTTATTTTGCTTTTTAGCTCATATCTAAGACAACTTTCATTTTTTTCTTACACCTAGTACATGATTTTTCTTCTTTTCTTCTCATTCCCAACTCACCACCTTATATTTGTGCTTTACCCTTACACCGACCACCCTCAACTTAGGCTTTTAGCCTGTATAAAAGTACATAATATCTCTCCTCCGAACTAGATTCACTTATAGTAGCCACCCTCAACTTAGACGTTTTGCTTCAGTCAGTGTTCACAATGCTCAAGGAAAGACCAAGTCCAATTTCAAGGTTTCTCACTAGATAAGGCTAGGCTAATTAGGTGTTTTGAAAGAATTGGTACATGTAAGACTCAAATATCTGGAAAAAAGAATAAAACATCATTTGGTTGATCATTTTAGGCAAAAGTGGACTAATTAAAGAACAAAGGCCTAAGATCCTTTCCTAATCCATTTAATCTATAATCTAACTTAGAGTAACAGGGCAAGTTCTGAATTAGCACAAAATACATGAATCTAGCAAAATAAGCTCACACTCACATGGCATACCTTATCAACAAGAAACACACAGATCATGCTTCATATCTCAAAGTACTCTCACTTATCAAAACAAATATTGCCAAACACCTAAACACACACGACTATCATATAACTACTAATCAAAATATTTTTGGTGACCCACTATAATATAAGGGGGTTGAAGTAATCAGTAAGAAAACAAACTACACTAACTATAATATAAGAGAATCAATAATAGAGAGCAACTTGGGTATTGCGTTCCCCATGATTCACCAACTCAATAACACTTGATAACCCAATTCTCAACTAGAGTGTAGCATGCAGAACGGTAATTTAAGCTCACCAAGTCCTTTGGTTAAAGGTGAGAGGCGAATTTCACTATGTGACTTGGCTCATCTTCATAGTCTGCAATACTAACCATCACCTATAGTCCTAGTCAACCTCCCATTGGCCCCATTCAGTTGATTAGATGAAAACATATCATCAAATCCAATTAAATTTTTTTTTTATTCATTACCACCTAGATTGGGAAGGTAACACTAGGCAACTTTTAATGTTTGCCACCACTCGAAAACATGCAAAGCGAATAGAATTGATTAATACATGTAAATATATGTATTTTAAGAATTGCAAATTACCCGGGTTTATTTGGTTAGAACTCCATGGTTCCCATAACCCCAAGTTGTGGATTACTCATGTTATGGGTCGATGAAGAAATTATCAATTGTGAAAAGAAAATTAAGCACTTACCTAATTGAATTGAGAATCAAGCAAATCCAAAATTAATTGAGAATCACAAGATTTGAAGATCAAATTAATTCACAAGTATATTCTCTCAATTTTCTCTCTAAGTATTATATTCTAACCCGATTACAATAAAACTAATGGCTCCTCTGAAAATGACCTAAAAATACTATTTATAGTAATTAAAATTAAGTCTTTAGTAAAATAGAAAAACTGGTCAGCGGACTCCACGAACCCTATTTATGACTCGTACAGGCTTCTACAAGCTGTAATTAGGGTCTAGTAATCAGTTCTTGGGATCTTGAACTTCACTTCCATGAACCAACTTCATGACTCGTAAATGGATTTACAACTCATACTTCAGACTCATAGGCTTCAACTACTTCAAATTATCCCTCTTTGAAAATCTTCATGAAACCTACCTATATGACTCGTAGAATGCTCTATGATTCTTATGGAGTTCTCATGGACTTGAACTTTAGATCTCAACCTTGACTGGACTTTATCATGAAATTAACTTTACGACTCATATAACGCTCTATAACTTATAGAGGATCTCGTAAATGAAGAAAAATCAGAAAACTCTGCAATTTTGCAAAAAAGTCATGCCAACCTGCTTTCCAGCAACACTAAATACAAACACATTAAAACCATAAATATCACAGAGAACACACAAAATCCTAAGTCTTAGGCATCAAAAGTGTTGTGTTTTGACAACACGTCACAAAAGCCATTCTTAAGTCCTTTACGCTAAAACTAAGAGGAGACTTTGAGTGAAGAAGAGGAGAGAAGCGATGGTTTCCAAGTATTCAAATGTGGTCCTTTGACCTTTGATTGTTCTTTAATTTCAACGTGTATAAGGCTAACTAAAACATAAGAATGTTCTTTCGTATGTCCCCATTGATGATAATAAAAAAATTGTGAAAGTATTAAGTCTTTATGCATATCTTTTTGAAGGTTTTCTTGTAACTCTCTCTCTCTCTCTCTCTCTCTCAATATATATATATATATTGTATTTTACATGATTGGTCCTATTTTCATAAAGTTTAATTTTGTATTTTGCGATTGAAAATCCACATTTAATTTTTAATAGAAAGGTAAGAGAAAGATGATCATCATAAACTTGATTTACTGAACAAATATTTTTACATAACTTATTTCATTAAATCCTAGATACTTTGAGAAAAGATTGCATGAATGAACCTAGGGATTGAGTCTAAAGCCTTTTTTCGAGAATGTTGATCTTGATTATGATGTAAGCATGATGATAGCTTAATAGAACTTAGTGGTCCTAAGAGTCTTCCTTATTGAACTCTAAAGATTGGTCTATGATGTTGCCCAAGCTACACCTCCTTTTTGATTAAAGCGTTTGTTTTCATGATATATAACCTAATCGAGGTTATGGTCAATCTCATAGGAAATATGGTAGACTCAGAGTAATTTTGAGCAATTCGAGTCACTTAACCTACTTATCTCCTGAAAAGGGGGGGTTGTAATTTTCAAAAAGTAATACTAAACTAAATCAAGTATGTGAAACCAGTGAAAAGAGTAACTAGGGTACCATGTTTCCTATGATTCCTTGACTTGGTATTATCGGATAATTGTATTCTTTTCTAGTGTATTGTTTGTAGAATGGTAAGTTAAGTTTACCAAACCATTTGATCTAGGCAAGAGGTAAATTTTACTAAATAATTTGATCTATCCCCACAGTGTGACATTACTAAGCCTTACCTATTGTTCTAGTACAACGTCCCTTGATCCAGTTTGATTGATTCAACGAGAAAAAATCGATCGAGCAATCCTGTTAATTAATCTTTTTTCCTATTTATTACTACATTGATCCAGTCAGTAACAACTAGGCATGTTCTAATGTTAGCCACTATTAAAAAGACATAAAAAAATGAGAATTAATTAATACATGCATGCACACCTTGCAAGAATTACAAAATTATTATATTTTACCTTATTAGTTCTTCGTGGTTTTCGTAGACGGAGTTGTGGATTTAACTGTACATACTCAATGTATATGCATGAATTATGATATAGAATAACATAATTGAGCACTTGCAAGGATGAATATAAGAGCAAGGAATCCAAACTCTTCAATGGAAATCACAAAGTATGAATTAAAATCACAAAATAATGTTCCAAGTGTTTCTCTCAACATTTTTGGTCATTCTTCTCTCTTCTCTCCTATTCTATCTCATCCTGTTCTAAAATTAACCTAAGAATCTATTTATAGTATTTAAAATACAAGTCTAAAATAAAACAGAAAAATTGAATTCGGCAGGCAATACGATCAGGTCTACGGGATGTACTAAGTTCTATGGCCTATATCAGGGCTTTGCAGACTTCATTCTTCAAATCTTGACATAGCTTCTACGAGACCTTTCTATGGGTCATATTTAGAATTATGGCCTATATAAGGTTTCGTCTAATGAACTTTCAAAAACTCCCAACTTCTAATCCTTAGGGTACAAAACCTCATCTACAACTTGTACAACTTTCCATGACTCATCTGATATCATAGATGCAACATCAAAAAATCACCCCTTCACTGGATCTCACTACGAACCCCAATCTACAACTCATGAAAACTTCACAGCCCATAAAGAATGTCATAGATTAGCAAAAATAATAGAAACTCGCACTTTGCCCAAAATCATGCCAAATTTTGTAATCCTAAAAAACAAACATAAAAACACGTAAAACCCACTAACATCGCTTTGAGAACACACAAAATTTTAAGTTTTAAGCATCAAAAAAGTATTGTATTTTGACAATATATCAGTCTAATTATTATCCTCTTAACAATTGTTTAAACTTTTCTGAAAGATATGATTAAGAATTGATTGGATAATTGATAGATCGAAAGGCTCGACTATGATAGAATTGATAGATTGATATGTGTCCTTATGAGACTTATTGATTATATTGAATAAGATGGATTGTTTATGAGCATTGAATCTTGGGAGAGGTATCGAGCACCAAATTGAATAAGAGTAAGTCCAACTCAAACTCATTAACTATGTCACCAAGTGTAGGTAGGGATTGAACCATTATGTTGAATGTTCCCTCTTGATATGTCCTTGAAACAATAGAGGACTCCTTTTTCTAATGCAGTGTGGATCGATTTGTTCTTTACCTGAAAATTACTGAATGATTGTTGCAACATCAACAGGATTTTTGTACGATCATTGACTCATAAGTGATTGTTGTAAAATAAGAGAAACTCCCATAAAAGTTATACACTGATAGTACTCTGATTGGATTGGATTAATTAAAATAATTGGATTGTCTATTATTGGTCATTGTCTAGTCTTTATTCTTTCTTTAGACTTATGACATCCTGATTAAGGTCCTTACCTTATTGATTTGAATATTTTTGTGTTCATTATTGTTCTACCTATATTTGTTTCGTTTAGCCAGTTTACATACTCATATATTCCACATAATGACATCTATTTAGACTGTATTGTTTTATAATACAATAATATGTATTATGGATCATTAGTAGGTGCTTCATTGCGGATCTATTCACATTCAACTGATCGGTGAGACCTCTTTTTTTTTGAAGGATTTTCATATTACTATCATTTTTGCTACCATAGTTTAGATTTTTCTTTTATTTGATTTGAGATAGCCATGAATCTGTCATTGGCACCATCTAGATAGTAAAGTTAGAGGCTTCATAGACTAGACAGTGAAAAGTTGATGTCGAGATCTTTATCTCTTGATTGAATTTCTTTGAAACTATTTTATGTCAGAGAATTATAGTTTAATTATTGACCTATGGCATTTATATATTAAGATTGTCCACCATTTTTCATCTTTAGTCTTCCGCTGATCTATTAAACTATGATTGAATGAAAGTGACGAGGCCAACTGGTTCATGTGGGGACTAGCAATAGTCTCTGAGTGCCAGCGAAGTCTAGGGTACCCTCCTGGGGCATGACAAACTTTGTATCAGAGCATAAAGTTTAAGTATCCTATGGTGTCTATGAAATCATGTCTATTAGAATCTTATTTATGGTTGTGAAAGGGCCCTACTTTTATAAATGAGGGACTATTAACATTTAGGAAAAGTTTTCCTTCTTTTAGATTTTGAATCGTGCGATAGAGCTATTCCTAAGAAACCTACAATGAATCTTATGTTGCTCTAAACATCTCAACTATGCCTCATCTATGAGGTGATAGAGATAGTAATGTCCAAACCCTTACAGATGAGTTTCTCTTCGATAAAGTGATCATAATGGTAGAGATAATACACCAAACTTGAGAGAAGCCGGCTATGTGCTAAGTTAATTGATTTAAAAGAATGCACTGTTACTCATGTTAATTGTGCATTTGAGTTAGCTTTAGATATACCCAGACCCTCTTATCAAAAACTTCTTTTTGATGTTATCTATGAGAGGAAAAGTTACACCTCTAAAAGCTTAATATTACCACCTAAGAGTTTGATTTGAGGTCTTATAAACCATGAGTAGAATTGAGTCATCTTAGAGTTAGAAAGACGACATCGAAAAAGAATGGGCAAGATAGTGAAAGTGAGGGCTAATTGAGGCTTGTAACTAGGGTTATTATCTATTAGGTAAGTAATCGGATGATGAGTCGATTGCCATAAGTTTTAACAAAAGATAGTAAGTACCATATGATTTTGACGATGAAGTATAAAGAAAAAGTTATTGTTAGGATGTGTTAGAATGTGCTCAAACTAGAAAGAGGTTTATGTTGATATATTATAGTATTTGTATTAGTGAGGATAAAACATAGACGTCGAATAGGGGAAACAAAGTACTCTTGATGTGATAGATCTAAAGTAGGCTTATGATTCTGAATGGGGAAGCCCCGTGAAATTCATAAAGTTATGAGCTTAGCTAGATAAAGAGGTATAGTAAATGGGTGAGTAGTACATGAGTTGTGAACAGGGGATGTATTGATCAATTATTGGCTATGAGATTTTAGTAGACCTATATTCCTAATTTTTACCTAGTCGTTATAGGTTGGTATAATATGATAGAAGTGTGTGATACACATATTAGTACTAGACCCTAAGCTTGAACATTGAGGAATAGTGTGAAAGAGGAGATAGCACCATGAGAGTGATAGTCCTAGTCAAAGATTTGCTATAAGAGGCTTGCCATAGGGCATGTTAGAGCTTATGATGTTGACTTGCAATGAATGTGATGTTATGAGTATGGTGTAGGTTCCCCTTTGGTAGGAAAAGTGAATTGAGGATAGCTCATTAGATAAGAATAGGTTTAAGATGTGTATCCATGATAGTCTAAAGTTTTGTGAAGCTCTGAATATTGACTGTTATAAGAATCTAGATAGTATATTTGAGTTGTCAATGTGGATTAAATTGATGTAAGCATTCTTTGTCATCCTTAGTAGCTAAGTCGATTGGGGCTTATGGATAGATGATGGTGATGATGAGTTTTCCATTATAGTCTAGGTTTTATACAATCAATTTATGGGAACACAGGAGTTAAGTTTTAGCAGCAAAAAGAAGAGGTTAGATTGTAAAAGTGCTGAAAAGTTGTTATGTACGCCAATAAGTTGTCACGACCCAACCCAGGGGCCGTGATTGGTGCCGATAGGGCACCTAGACATACACTATACCGAATTTTCCACCCACAACAGCTAAGGAATTTCCCAAAATTTCAACAGAGTTTCTTCTATTTTTCTAACCAACCCCACCTGCAAATAGCGAACCCAACAGTACCAGACATTGCCATATGAACATATATATATACACAAAGGCGGGCCGATAAGGTCACCGCGGCGGCAGAACCGCCCAACAAACATATCATACAAACAAGATCATACCAACATAGTTCCCCACACCCACATATATCCACAGACCACTATGTACAGAAAATGGATCACAAGACGGGACAAGGCCTCGTCATACCCTCGAATATATATCTATATAAATGCAAAATACAAAATGAATGTGTACAAGCATATACCAAACGATTTGCTCCTGAGTCAAGGGAGCACTCCAACGGTAGCCGAAAGTCCTACAAAGATGGACCTCTAACCTGTTCGTCTGTACCTGCAGTCATGAACGCAGCCTTCTAAAGGAGGGGTTCAGTACTAAATACGTACCAAGTATGTAAAGCAGAAAGCCCGAAAATGTAAGTGAAATTATCAACCCAAATAAGAAAGTATAGAAGTCAAACCTGTATGTCAACATAAAAATATTTATTTTTTTTAAACATCAAAATAATGTATATCGGAGGGGAACAATGGCAACCTCCAAACGCGTGCCATACCACAACATAACACCCAAAAAATTTCAAATCTCCAAAATCTCTAACACAAACCCTCAAACGATCTACGTGAACTAGGGCGACGGTGCCAAACATTCACGTATCATAAAGCATAAAGGTCATCATGCCCGTTTATGGAGACGAGGCGACGGTGCCATGCACTCCGGTGAGACGGGGTGAACTCGGCCCAGCACTCACATGTCATGATGGCATCCCAGCTCAGCTCTTTATGTCTCCGCTAAGCAAAGCCGATCCATGGGCAAACCGACCCGCCATATCCAGCCAACCTCAGAATATATATACATATAATCATATATGTTCATGAAATACCCGGCCCGAGAACCGGTGAACGAGACTAAACGGGCACGAATAGAGTCGTGAGAATCATATGAATAAAAACTAGTTTCACAAACTTGGAAATATGTAAAATGTTCACTTTTGAAATCAAGTAGTTATTTTTTTATGAAATTTTGCCAAAACTACTCAAACTCACATTTAGAGGTAATTTCAAAACAAACTGACTTAAAGCTTTCCAATTCACAGATTCCAGTCAAACGAAAACTATTTATGGGCTCAGAACTCAACAGTCTAAGATGGAATAAATTTATCATAAAATTTGGCCAAACATGAATGTATATTATTTTCCAAATATAAAACGTTGAATAAGCATATGATTTCATGCCAAAGGATAGGAAATCTTTACATACCTCAATCTCATTTGCCAACTAACTCCAACGCAAAGTCAATCCAAACTTAGACTCTTGGACGTTCAACGTCTACACAATTACAATAACGCCAACAATTAATATCCCTGTCGAACCTTAATCCCTAACTTTTCGTTCAAAATTTATAAAACTTTTGGCAACCTTTTCCCTTCAAATACACTTCCCCGAGAATTCAACTAGGCTCAAATAATTAGTCAACAGCAACAACAGCCTATAACATCAATAAACTTTTTCAAATACCACCATAACGTCAAATCACCACAAAACGCTATTGCGATGTAATCAACAAAACAGGGCAGCAATGAATTAAATTCATATATATCATATTCAAGCCTTCCGATATTCTCCAAAGACCACAATACATCACCCCAATGCCCAACGGACACCTCTAACGCTAAAACGCAAAATAATACCCTTGACGGGCCTCTAATTTAGGCTAACGTTCATATAATTATTAGAATCATTTTGTAACACTTCTTTTACCCCATAAAGACTATTTCCATGCCAAATAAAAACAAATACATGACAATAATTCAATATACAACCATATACAAATTCCATTCCCAATTCGACCACAAATTCGAAATTCAAAATTCGTAATTCCGTTAATAACCAATCCTATTTTCGCATTTTGCCTTCATTTTAACATATTCCTAACACCTTCATAACCTTTAATTAACATAAACAAAGATAAAAATTAACAGACCTTGAAATCCTCTACTACAACCTAATCTTTCGTAATCGACAAACCACGCATTTTCTTGACCAACCGACGCCACCATACTACTTAGGGGATTCAATATACCGATCTTGACGCATCAAATAATCGAAAACACGAAAAAAAACAAATTTTTTTTAGGCACTGTAGCACCCCGAGAGTGGTTGCTCTTGTTCAACAAGTTTTGTAAATTTTTTCTAAGTGTCGAATGTTGATGATCTTGTAAAGGATATACATGTATATATAGGCACACATGTACCACTTGGGCCAGTCAAAAGCTCACACACACCT
>JAOTQJ010181621.1:0-23071 GCA_025642045.1 Solanum sejunctum
GGGACACTAAAGTCAACTTCGTAATCCAGGAGTATAAAGTCTGTAGAGAATATGAATTTTACCACTTTGACAAGGACGTCATACAATATCCCCATGGCTTTGTCACCATCCTATCAGCCATCAACAATCGCTTGTTTGTTAGAGTAGTGGTTCCTATGTCTAATTATTTAAACACTACAAGAGGCATTAAATTAATGTTGGTTCTCAAATCAAATAATGTCTTCACAAATTCAACATCTCCAATGGTGCAAAGTATGGTGAATGCTTCAGTATCTTCTCTTTTCTACACTAAGGACCTCATTGCTATCACACTATAATGCCGAAGCTCTTAATAGACTCTTGCCTCACAGTCCTATTTTAGTCACCAAGTCTTTCATGAATTTTGCATACTTAGGCATATTCTCCAATGCCTCAATGAAAGGCATGTTTATGGAGAGTTACTTTAGCATAAAGATGAAGTGATGGAATTTACCTTCCTCCTCCTTCTTTTTGAGTCTTTGAGGGAAAGGAGGGGGACGTCTAGGAAAGGGTTTTTAAATTTTGTGGCATCAGTTCTACATCACTCAACCTATCCTTGATGTCCAGTATCTCTTTGTATCCTTACTCTCAATCATCTCCTTATGAACCTCATCATCATTAACTAGCTCGGTCGGTCAATGGTTTATTTGCCGCCTCATTTCATCACTGCCATGTATTGCCCCTCATTCTTTGGGTATCTGTACTGTATTTCTGGGCTATGTACCTTTATGATGCTAGTTGAATGATTCAGTATCTGACCAAACTAATACTCTAGCTGCTTGGTAACAACAGAATGAAATTCGATTTTCCAATCAATGCTAAAGATGTCATATCTCATTGCCGTCAAGGTCTTATCCTAAGTGTCAACCTTTTTTAGTAGTTGATCGAATATCTCCTCAATCTGAGAGGTACTAGCACTAGAGTCTCAATTGTGTGGTGGCACATATAAACCATTTCTGTAACCATCTCTGCATCCCCAATCAACATCTCTATCTTGGTCCTTATTCCTTTCATAGTAACTTCCTCAATTATTGTCTCTAAAAGCGTCATCCCTGTTAAAGTTACGACCTTAGTTTCCTTGACCTTGGATCTAATAGTCCTAATCTAATCCTTCAACTTCAGCTTTTTTGACCTAGTATTCCGAGGTTTATGTCCTAGTACTAGGTGTTTCCCATCCATATATAGTAATACTTTCTTGAAACTAATTGTATAGGTACCTTTGAGTTGAACCTTGTATATGCTAGAAAAGTATGTTTCTTATAATTGTCCATGAAATGCTTATACTTTGTTGCTTGAAATTATGTAGTCATATGTCATTGAAAGTAATCAAATGATATGATTAATAATTTACATGTGATCGCGTATATGTGCATGATAGCATGAATTTAAGTTGTCCAAGGGTAGTCGAAACATTATGTAAATGTGGAACTAATGTTTGACAAGGCAGTTTCATAGTTGACACATATTGGCTATTGGGTAACTTGTTGGAATTGTGTTAAGTACACAAAATTGATATTTCAATGCTACTGGACCGATGGCGCAGGCTCAAACTTGGGCCATGGTGGTTCGCCCTCCCTAGTCTAATGAGAGAGGTGGCAAGGACAACAACTCCATTCAGATGAATTCCTCTAGAGAGGGATCTGAGTTTTGATCTGGAGAGGAGTCTGAGTTTGAGTCTTCTTCAACTCCCCTACCACTATAGTAAGATCTCAAACTCGGATGGGGCCGACAAGCTCTTACTATATTTGAGGAACCCTGGATCATCACCTATGGGCTGGACAGCATTTAAGGACTCTAAGACACTGAAGCTCGTTCTAGCTTGCAGTGGTTGGCATATCTGTCAGGGAAGTACTCCCCGACAATAGTTCGAGAGTTCTATGCCTCTTATGCTGCCACTATCATGGAGACGACCCCAATCAATAGAGTTTGATGAAGACTATGCAGGCTAATACTACTACTGTCCCCAACTAAGGCATAGTGTTATATGCTGGTGGAAGGCCCTAGTATCTATATCTATATGGTAACTGGCCACACATAATCACAAAAAGTACACCTGCACATAATAACAATGCTGATAGATCATCACAGAGTCCCTCAGAGTCATCATACAATCCCATAGAACAATCACAAAGCCCAGCTCTCCTCATCACTGGAATAAGGGTCAGTTGTACGTGGGTGTAAGGCCTTAGTATTTAAACCTAAACCCCCCCTAAGCCCTTATAAGCCCATAAGGGACACCCACCAATCATCAGGGTGTGAATAGGTTAGTGGATCCACAAGAATCAATAGTGGGCCTCATCCTAACAATCACATATCAATCGGGTCTTGGACCTTGCGCTGGCATGTCGCACTCGATCCAAGATGTACATGCAAAACTGTGGCACATATCCTATAGGGGAGAAAGAATCCCACTCACATAATTGTGTGTCATATCTCAAAATATCAATCATGGAGCCATGCTCCAAATGTAATCAATAGGGTCCACGACCTATAATCAACTGAGTCTCAGACTCAAGACAATCTGTGTGTCATATCTCTCTCTCTAAACAAATAAAAGTGTCTCAAACTAAAAATATAACCGATGAGGGCCCCCATATCTAACCCCTATGTAGCACTCGATCCTTAAAATCTATATCCATCACCAAGCATATAGTCATGGCCACCAAGTCACAAGGTTTATGGGAAGCGTCACCCAAGATCGGACACTATAGACATGGCCACTTCCGCTTAAATTATGATAGGGAGTATCATATGGGATGAGATGTCAGACAATCACTCACTCAACGAGCATATTCGAATCTAGAACTCCAAGTTATATCATACCCAAAGTGAATATGAATGATAATGCTCACAACCTAGGCATTAGACAATCTCAATCTAACCCACATGACCATAACTATCACCTCTTTTATGTATAACAAATACCCCGGAATTAGATGGAGAAAACTAGTACATAACTATAAACATTTTTACATAGAAGTGTATATATATACATATCATGATTCACATAAACTAACCTAACCCTAGTGCCCAGCGAAAACATAGACAATCAAGGTACACAATAAGTATCCTGGATGACCAAACCCCACAAAGTCATATCCATACTAGAATCAGGCCATTGTATGACATATAATAAAAACCAAATCCCTTGGTCAACATCTCTATAGAAACAAGCTATACACACTCATACAAGTACAAGTCGAGTCAGCATGCATGCCTGTCCCAGGCATTAGCTCATATTTGGCCCTTACCAGACCTTTTTTTGTGTAAAGCAACTCATGGGGTAGCGTCGATATAACCTAAGCTATGGATTAAGAGGCTAGATGACTAGAGGGATGTCACCTAGCCAAAATTATATAACATCCTAGCTTCTATCAAGGATTTCACCCAAGAAAGCCAAGCGACGACCCACTAAAAATGTGTCCTTAAAAAGGATGCCAGTCCCCATGATTAACCTATGTAGTTAATGTCTCGTTGTAGATAGCAAATAAAGCAAGTAGGATATAGCCTACACCTTACTAATAGGGTCAAACTCCTATCTCTAACCTGCCAGTGGCTAAGCAGTAACACCTCTCGTATCAGAGAATGCAAGGCTCCCTTAGGGGTAAACTATACCCTTCCCTAGAAGATCTTGTTTTCTCCAATCGCTAGTTAGTAGCACAAGTACATAAATGATAATAATGGTATACAGGATCATATAAGTCAAAGGACAGGATAAAATCATGCATAAATAGGCATTTCTACCATAAGTAGTCAGAACGAACATAGATAACCATAGCCGCATCATGCATATACATACCAATCAGATATAAATACTAGATTCAGCGCAGCAGATAGCATATAATCATAGTTCAACCTTAATTCCTAGTATATTTTGGTAGCTTTAGACCATACACACATATAATCAAGAATCAAGCTTAGTGTACATACCTGCCATATCTTCTCAGCCCAACTAGCCCCTTTTTGCCCCTCTCCTAGCCAAATAGTATAAGAATTTAGCTTGTATAATAGGTACAATTAACACAACCCTCAATACTACAACTATAGTCCCATATCAGCATAAATAACAAATGAGGATTCACAACTAGCTATGTGCAACATAAATTTCATAGGTCAACCCATTCACAGTACATTTTTACACATTCCAACTCAATTATACAACATTTTTTCTCAGTCTAAGGTTAGAGCATTCAAGCATTGGATCTCCTGTATTATATCAATTAAGAGGGGTCATAGAAAGAACAGGTTCAAAGTCATGATCAATTCCTTTTTCATATCCTGTTGTAGCTGCACGTCCACTTCCTACGTGCCACTAATGACCTACAAAGAAGAAGAATCCTAGAACCAAATGAGAGGTAGCTAACTAACTTCTAGGAGAGACAAAATTGATTGCAATAATCTCAATAGCTACAAAAGCCTAGCATACCCAGCACCCCACATCTCTTGCTTTGAGTCAATCTAGCCAAGATTTTCCCCTCTGAATCGCTTCCTTATGCTGCTCAGTTGTTAGAATAAAATCTACAAGGTCAATAGAATCAAATTGGCTATAAAACTTGAAGAATAGGAGAAAATACGTCAATAGTCCTAAAATGGGAAATCTAGGGCCCACACCTAAAATCCCAAAAATATTCTCGACAAACCTTCTCCAAGTCACCCTGAGTGTGAGCAAATAATTCGGCCTAAAATGGACCCCGAAAGACTAAGAAAAGGCGAAGTTACAAACTTTTCCAAGAAAACATTCTTTTCAAAACTTTCTTGGTCAAAATTCTCAAAAACCAAACAAAATCAGTGAACACCTAACACCACAACGTTCCTCTCAAAACATAGAACAATTTAGACACAAATTTTACTTGATTCTGTTCAAAAATAACTGAGATATCACAATATAAAATTTCACTCATTATCGATATACAACAAGTGAAAAATGAAGATTTCATCTCAAAATATGTGCCAAACTCAAATTCTGACAGCACCACGGTATTCCTCACAAATACCCAAGTCACTTAGCCTTTTGAATCACTTAAATTGTATGATACATGAGATCGGAATCACAATCCAAAGTTGAGAAGAAACATGTATATAATTTCCTTAAACTCCCTCAAACCTATACACATGCATGGCTGACCAATTTCTGCCATATGGCAGTCCTTGATGGTGCCACGTGGAAGTTCTAGAATCAGCCATGTGTCACTCCTTTTCCATTAATCCTTCAATTTCTTTTGCATCATTTTGGACTTGTCTGAAGTCTAATTTTTGCAGATAAACTATGTGACCCTATGAATTTGACGTTCTGGATCCGACAGCGTAGTCATAATTTCTAAAGAGCTTCCTATGATAAAGGGAGTGTCTTACTTCTTTTCATGCAACTTTTAATAGAAAGACCTCAAGGGGTGAAATCACATCCATAGGTCCTCGTATCAGGTAAAAGGTTGTCCTAAACCAAAATTGACATTTCAGAGCTAATTGCAAAAGGTTATCCTAAACCAGAATTCTCACCTAGGGCATAGTTCTTGAGGGAATTATCTAGGTCAACTATTAACTAATTTTGACGGTTAAATTTGAAATCTATGATATCAATGCACTGTATATATTTCTAACATAATTTGACCATTGCAGAGCTAATAAAATTGTCATAATTCCACTTTGAGGTCATTTATAAGGACTTTACCTAAAAACTCATTTTATGGGTTTAATTTTTTGATTAACGTAAAAGTCTACCTAACTCCCAAATAACCCAACTAATATCCATCCCCTTAGTCCCAAAAAATTACCAATGGCCTGAGGTCATTGTGCACATACTCAATCAACAAAAAAATTATGATGTGCTGCCAAAATACAACACATTTTATGCCTGAAACATGGGATTTTGTGTGTTCTTTTGACTTTTTATGGGTTTGATGTGTTTTTCTATTTATTTATGCAAAAATTAAAGGTTAGCCTAATTTTCAGAGAAGTTGCATATTTGTTGATTTTGAAATACTATGGGCGCTACGTCGAGTTGTATCCCAAGCTACGAGTCATAGGGGCTGCCCATAGAAACTAATAGTGTCCAAAAACAAAATTTGAAAACTTGAAGTTTAGCCGTACGATCTCAAGGTACGAGTTATAGTCCTCACTACAACTCATACAAAGGGGCCTCGTAACAATTAACAGCGTTGATGCAAATTGGACCAACAAATACAAGAATGGACTATGAGAATACAATACGAGTCATAAACCAAATTATGACTCTTAGAGGTGGATCATAGCAGTAAATTCTAAAATGCCAAGTGCTGACCACGAAAGCCTGATTACGGCTCGTAGGTCACCCTATAAGCCGTAGCTATGAGCCATAGCAGACTCCAACCAGATTTTTTAAATATTTTAAGGGCCTTTTTGTAAATAGTATAAATAATATAAGTTAGAGTTTTAGGAGATATTTTTGGGAATGTCTTTTTCATTGTTCTTAGAACATTGTTCATATCATAGGGTTTTAAAGAGAAATTTTAGCGATTTACTTTGAAAATCAAATTTAAGAATTTAGATTCACTTGTGGATTAATTTCATCATTCAAGCTTGTAATTCTAATTTCAAAGAGTGTTCCATTGTTCTTCATTTTTCTTGGGTGAGAAATCTTTCATGTCTTCTAATTTCATTGTTGATTTGTATGCCCAAGCCATAAGTGCCTAAACACACAGCTTGGGGTTGTAGGAACCATGAGTAGCTGGCTTAATAACCCAGATTACTTGCACTTCTTGAGTTAGGTATTTGCATGTATTTATCCATTTTCCTTAATTTTGCTTGTTGTTTAATGGTGGACAACATTAAACCCCACATAGTGTCATAATCCCGATCAAGGTAGTGATGAATAGGAAAAGAAAATGGGTGACAAAATTGGATTGACGTGTTCTTATCTAATCAAATAAACCCAACCAATGAGAGGTTCACTTGGACAATAGGTAACGGTTAGTTTGGCACACTATGGTAGTTGACCAGGTGTCATAGTAAAATTTAGCCTATGTCTTTGCCCAAGGGTTGGAAGAACTTAAATTACCGTCCTGCATGCAACGTCCTAATTTAGGTTGTGTAATCTGGGGTACTTGAGTTAGTGAATCATGGCGAACATAATTTTCCAAGTTGCTCTCTAAATTTGGTTGTCTCTACATTTTATTAGTATAGTTTTATTTTGGAATTACCATTGCAAACCCCCTCTCTTTCTTGAAAGTTAAGTTAATTTGATGCTTGAATTGATTGTTAGTGAATCAATGCAGCAAAACCCCATATTCCCTTGGGATTCGACCCTAACATATAGCTCGATTTTATATTTAACAACAATTTCTTTATCTACAAAGTGAGAGGTACTATTTGAGCATGATCACACCGCAAAACCATTGAAATGATCAGCGAATTATTACAACATCCCCCACCGATAAGATTTTTGTTTGCCAAAGTATGAATACATGCATAGTTGCAAGTTCTAACCACATCATGGGTGTATTGGTCATAAGTAGGCTCCATATCCTACAATGGTTCCGGTACTCCCTTTTTTACCCTGAAATGTAACCATAAATAACCCACAATCCAACCAAATAATGATGAACCGTGGCTAGTATGCTCTCATTCACATGTAGAGACAAAACCCCCTTCTTTTGTTGTCCAATCCACCTGGCATTGCCACCCAACACTCACCATTGCAGAGTATGGCCAACAAGCCGCGTTCTCAAATGGCTCTCTATCCTTCCCTTTGGACCCTAACATCCGTAAAACTAACCCCCAATCTAGCCAATAGGGGAACCTCTCTAGCCAAATCTTTGCCACCATCATCAACATGGGCTAGACTCCCCATAGACAACCTACATAGAGCATCGACCATAAATACAACCAAGAAAAACTACGCTATCACTAAGCAAGAGTTGCTCGTAGTGGTCTTTACATTCAATAAATTCAGGTTATATCTATTGGAAGCCAAAGTAGTGGTGCGCACAGACCACTCAACACTATAGTACTTAATAGAAAAGAAGGATGTAAAACCAAGGTTGTTGAGACTTCTGCTTCAAGAATTCAACTTCAGTCACCGACAAAAAAGGTTAGAAAATTAGGTCGCAGATCACCTTTCTAGGTTGGAATATGGGGAAATGGCAAAGTTTGATGATTGATTGGCAATCAATGACTCATTCCCAGATGAGAGAGTGTTGGCAGCTTTCCATAATTTAATATCATGATTTGCAGACTATGCAAACTACATAGTAAGTGATTTTGTGTTGCCCAATCTAAGTACACACCAGCATTGAAAGTTTATGTCTAATGTGAGAAAGTTCTTTTTGGATGACCCATACTTATTTCGTGTATATACAAATGGGATTATTCATCACGATATTCTTGAGATTGAGATGATGAGTTATCCTCGTGGCATCTTACTCATCATTAGTAAGTGGGCATCGTAGTGGAGTTCGAACAATACACAAGATCTTACAATGTGGGTATTAATGGCCCACCATCCATGAGGATGCTTACGACTATTCCAAAGCTTATAATAAGTGCCAAAGAGAAGGTGTTGTTTTGCAAAAACATGAGCTCCCTCTAAAAACCATTATGGTAATTGGGTTATTTGATGTATGGGGGATAGACTTCATGGGTCCTTTTGATAGCTCGCATAGAAAATGTACATCTTAGTCTTTGTGGATTATGTATCAAAGTGGGTAAAGCACATTGCTCTACCCAATAATAAAGCAAAAGTGTCACAATATTTCTGAAAAGGAATATTTTCTCAAGGTTTGGCACCCCTTGGGCGATCATAAGCGATAGAGATTCTCACTTCTGCAATAGGCACTTTAAGGCTCTACTTGAAAAGTATGAGGTGAAACATCGGGTGGCAACTCCTTACCATCCTTAAACAAGCGAACAAGTAGAGGTGTCTAATAGGGAAATTTAGATTCTATCCAAGACCATGAATGCAAATCGGATAGATTGGTCACAAAAGCTCAATGATGCATTATTGGCATACCGGACAATATTCAAGACAGCTATAGGCTTCCCTATCATCTTGTCTTTAGGAAGGCATGTCATTATCTAGTGGAGCTTGCACATAAAGCAATGTGGGCGCTAAAGAAGTTGAATCTAGACTTGAATATTGCAGCAAACTCTAGGTTGAGCCAACTCAACGAACTTAATGAGTTTCACTTGAAGGTGTATGAGAGCTTAGCCTTGTACAAACAAAGAATGAAGTTGTAGCATGATCGTCACAAAGAGAATTATTAGTTTATACCAAGGGACTTGGTGCTACTATGCAATTCCATACTAAAGTTGTTCGCTATGGAGCTCAAATCTAGATAGTTGGGACCCTTTGAGTATCACATATCTTAGATCATGGAGTTATTGAATTGGAGAGAAGAAATAGAGGAACATTCAAGGTAAATGGCCAAAGAGTCAAGCCGTACCTTTGAAACATAGAAGAAATGAAAATTGTGAAAGAATGGGACCTTAAGGAAGTCTGAGTACTCAAGATGTATGTCTTACCGCAATAATAAATCAGGCATTGTTTCGGAGGCAACCTAAGGTGGAGATAGGCGCTTAGGCATCCAGGTATATTTTTTTTACCCTAATAATTTATTTTCCTTTGATTGTGTGCATTGGGTATAATACACCTCTTTTTTGATGGGATGAGGGTAGTTACAAGCCTTAGTAAAGTCTAAGTAGCCTGAGTCCACAACTACCCCAATTTTTGAATCTTGGGGTTTTCTTGCCCGTGTTTTAATTTGCTAATTCTGTGTGTTGTATGTTAATTCCAAACATTCCCTATTACTCTAAGTTAGACTGTAGATTAATTGGATTAGCAAAGGATCTTATGCAATTGTTCTTAAAAGTCCACTTAGTCTAAATGACCAACAAAATTTGCAGAATATCCCTTGATCCAAATGTTTGAGCGTAACATGTACCCATTATTTGTAAAAATCCTAATTAACCTAGCCTTATTAGTTGTAAAATCCTAAAATTGGCCCTGGTCATTCCTTGAACAATGTGCACCTTGATTGAGGCAAAAAAACTATGTTGAGGTGGCTACCAAAAGTGGCACTGGTTTTGAGGATGGATAATGTGCACCTCAACTCAGGCCAAAAGCCTAAGTTGAGGATGGCTGGTGTAAAGGTGAAACACAAAGTAAGGGGAAAATTAAGTGATACATGGAAAAGGAGAAAATCATGTATTGGGTGCAAGAAAAATATGTGATGCCTTAGTGAGGAGCTAAAATAAAAAATGAAGTGTAAAAGTAAGGCAAAAAGTTGGAAAATAAAAAGAAAGCACCTAGAAAATCTTAAAATTAGATATAAGAGAGAATGAAACAAAAGTAACATTAATGGTAGGGCAAAAGTGTAAAAAAATATTGTGTTAAGGAGGGACTTTAGTCACTAAGTTACCAAAATATCAAACCAAAACCCCTTGAGCCTGCATTATAAGAACATAAAGTCCTAAAGTGATCCTAGTCCAAGTAATCGAAGGTCTTAGTCATAATTATAGGGGAAGGCCCACGGTATTGGGCATGATACATGAATATCCCTTAGGAGAGTGAGCAATTTTACATAGTCCTAGGATTACACATGAACACATCATTTTGAGTGAATGGGACTTATTTCTATGAGGGCACTTGCATTGCAATATTAGCATTAAACTTATTTAGTGAATGTGGCTTGTTGATAGTACCTGCTTGTCATAGTTGTGTTGTTGCATGCACTAGTCTGCATTGGTTTGCTGGATAGCTATCTAGTTTTGTTATGAAAAGTAGTGTAGGTATCTGTGCTAAAGTTTGATGTGATGTATGTCATTAGGTTCATGTCTATGTATTACTGTATTACTTATATAGATTTAGTCCGTCGCTTGAGGACAAGTAGCAATTTTAAGTTGAGTGTATTGATGTACTGTCAAAATATAATATTTTTTATGCTTAAAACTTGGAATTTTGTGTGTTCTCAATGTGATGTCAGTGGGTTTTATGTGTTTTTGTGTTTGATTTGCAGGATTTCTGGGTTGACAGTGATTTTGGAAACATTATGCAGAAGTTCCTATTTTTGATGAAGTACAAGACCCTTTACGGGCCTTAGAGCATTCTATATGCCGTGAAGTGGGTTTCATGGATAATTTCTATGAAGGGTTGATTTTAAAAAGTTTGTTCTACGAATATGTAGATGGATCATGAATCATTTTATGAGTAGTTGTAGATCATGTTTTATGGCTTGAGGATCAAAGAAGAAGGACTTTTTGAAGTTTTATCGAGATTTGCAGTAACATATTATGGTTGTCCGATTACGGGCCGTGGAACACAATATGGCTCGTAAAGTAGTTCTTAAGGCATGCCAACCCAATTATCCTATTTTGTTTAGGATATGTATTTTAAATACTACAAATAGATTTTTAGGTTATTTTTCTTGGGGGGGGGGGGGGTTGACTAGTTGATAGAAAAATAGTGAGATGGAGTAGAGAAAACATTGGAGAGCCTTCAAAAACACTTGTACTTTTATTTGGTCTTCTAATATTGTGATTCCCATTGAAGCATGGATTTATTTTTGCTTAATTCCACCGTTCTATAAGTGCTCTATTATGTTATTTCAATTCATAAGTCTTGCATCTATAGAAATCATGAGTAGCTAAATTCACAATTAGGCTTGTGGGAACTATGAAGAACTACCAAAGTAAAACTAGATGATTCATAATTCTTGGAAAGTATGGATGCATGTATTAATTAATTCTCTTTGTTTTGCATGTTTTATAATGGTGGCCAACATCACAACCCTCCTATTACTACTGGCTACATCAAGGTAGTCATGAATATGAAAACAGATTAATTAACAAGATTCAATTGACATATTCTCGTCTAATAAACCGAACTAGGACAAGGGGAGGTTGTGCTGGTACTAATAGGTAAGGGTTAGTAATGTCACATTGCAGAGATAGGCCAAGTCACATAGTGATATTCGCCTCTTGCCTGGACCAAAGGTTTGGTGAAGGTAACTTACAATCTTGCATACTACATGCAAGAAAAGAATTAGGTTATCTAGTGATACTAAGTTAGGAAATCATGGAGAGCACAATACCCTAGTTTCTCTCCATATTGGTTAAACTCTTGTGTTAGGTTTATCTTCCACTTGTTATTACAACCCCTCCCCCCCCTTCGGTGAGATAAGTTGGTTATTAACTCAAATTGCATCAACTGAATTCTTCTAAGTCTACAGTATTCCTTTGGGTTCGACCCTAACCTTGGTTAGGTTCTATTTCTTGACAACAATTGCTTTATCCTTAAAAAGGAGATGTAACTTGGGTGATATCAGTAGCCACCTTCAACATGGATTTTTGCCCCAGTGAAGTTGCACAATGCTCACGGAAGGACCAAGGCCAATTTCAGGATTTTAGATATAATAAGGCTACGTAACTTAGGTTTATACAAAGCTAAGGTACATGTTAGGCTCAAACATTACGATGTTAGGATATTTCACGCATTTGATTGGACATTTACGCTAAGTGAACTATTATGAACAATGGCCTAAGATCCTTTCCTAACCAACCAACCTACAATCAAGTCAAAGTAACACAAGGAAAGTTCTGAATTGAAATAGAATATATGTTTTGAAAAGGAAGTTCACACTCACATGGCACTGATTACACTGTCAATACAGACTCTCAGGTCATGCTTTTCATCTCAATTTTATCTACACTTATTAGAACAAGAACTATCGGTTCAATTAAACATGCATGGTTTCTATCTAAACTAACTAATAGGAATTTTGGTGGGTATCATTTTTCACACAAAAGCGCAAAAACACATATATGCGATAGATATTAGTACTATATGCTACCAATACTACCTACACATCCTAAATATGTCGGTTCAACAGAAATTAAATATCCATCAAGAAAATGGACATAGGCAAGAAAAACCATAGCATTCAAAATTTTGGATAGCTATAGGCCAAGGCTACTCAGACTTTACTGTGGCCTATAACTACCCACACCCCATCGAAAAAGAGGTATGTTGTCCTCAATGAACACCAAATTGCAAAGAAAAGCATTAGGGTAAAAAAGAATATACCTGGTTGCCTAAGCGCTGGTCTTTTGCTGAGTTTGGACACCCTCAACTTGTTTGGTGGCCTCCTTAGTAGTAGAACCATGACCGGAGGGGCCAGCACCCCTCACCATCTCAAGCTCTCGAGCCTGTCTCAACTCCTCCTCCTGCTTTGACTACCTCATGACAATCTCTAGCTCCTGCACCTCTATCAGACCCACATGCAATCTTACTGCATCTAAATCATCATCAGTACAGGGCCTCTTCCCATGAAAAGGCTATGAATGCTCCTCAGGAGCAACCAAATCTATCACTGGTACCGAGGATCAGTTTGTATGAATGCCAAAGAGATAATACCATATACATACATTAACATCATTATCATATAGTCATTTAACTCATAATACATGCATTGGACCTTCAATTCCTCAAGAAATCATAACCGAACATTTTATCAAACACTTGATTGGTGTGTAGTGCTAGTGTAATACCATGCATTTCAAGAGTGGAATCATGCTAAAAAATTAATTTTAAAACCATTAATAGATACTTGGTAACACCCTCAAGCAATATACATCAAAACCCTTTACCAAATGTCACAATAGATTATAGATTCATAGCTTAAAACATGCTAAAATAACCACAGTCTCATGAAACCCCAACATAGTTTGTAGTCAAATTCATAATAAGTAAGACCCATGAGTAAATCAACTTTAAATCATGTAATTTAGGTAAAATGGAAGCTTGGGCACCATCGGTAAAAGGACCAAATGGTTGAAACCCGTATACCTTGACTTAGGAGAATTCCTTAAAGAATATTTAAATGGTGACTTGAAGCTTAAGTGAAATCCTTATGATCCAGACTGAGTTTTGGGACTTGAATTTAGAGAGGAAATATTATCTGAGTTTTAGAGAGTATTTGGAAATATCTAGAACGATATAAGAGTGAAATATGGCTAAGTATAGGTATTTTCGCGTATGAGAAGGCTTCGGCCCAAGATCCTAAAGCCTTAGACAAATGTAAAAATTGGCAATATTTTTACAATGTGGTGCACCCTTGACGCGTTGCGCTAGGGGCACAGAGAGCTCTCTAGAAATTAATTTTTGGAGAAATGAAATTGCAATTCGTTTTTCTAAAATCAGGGTTATACCCATCTCCCACTCAATTTTGTCCCCTAATCACAAATATGAAGTTGGATTTTTGATATCACGCACGAATTTTGAGACATGGAAATTATGATTCTAGGCACTTCTGAGGCAACTTACAGGCTAATAAAGATCAACATATGGGATTTAATGCAAGATATGAACCTATCCTTGACTACCACATCATGGCTTTCCCACTCAAGAATAGGTTCATTTAGGAATTGAAGTTTGACCCTACGGGTTGTACAATCAATAGAGGCATAGTATGTACGCAACCAATCCATCCCAAGAATGACATTAGAATCCAACATTTATAACTCAATAAGATCATAAGGTAATATCTTTTGCAAAATTAAAATGGGACAATTTCTATAAACCTTTCTAGCAATAATAGATGCATCAATAGGAGTAGACACCTCATAAGACTCACACAATAATTTTGGGCACACATGAAACCCATGAGAAAACAAAAGGGATAATGAACGAGATAGTTGCACCCGAACCCATCAATTCAGATACTTTAAAGTCAAAGGAAACTTTAATATACCAGTAGCAACATTGGGTACCACCTCCACTCCTTAAGCCTCTTGATCAACATGACCACCTTGTTCTTTAGGTATCCCACCTTTACACCTTTTTCGAGCATGAAGACAATCAATAACCTTGTAACCTATTTCACCATATTCGAAGAAAGCACTAGAGTTCCCCTAACATGGGCCACCGTGGTTCGTAGGGCACTTGGGGTTGGGCCCTCCACTAGTACCACATTTACCCTTGAGGTGTTTGCAAGGATAATCAATTACTTTATGACCCATCTCCACACAACCATAACAAGCATTTGTATCCTTCAAGCATGGGCTATCATGGCATCTACCATGTCTTGGGCCCCTGGCATAAGCCACTACACCACCCCTACCTTTAAGAATTTGGAACATTCATTAAAAACAGGCCCTCTTGGCTTCCTTACCCTTTACCTGCCTCATCTTACCACGAAATCCCAAGGGCACCCATTTATTGATTGAGGTTAAATGTCAAGTTTGTCATCATTTTGGCCAATACCCATAGAGCATTGCAAACCTCCGCATTTGATATATCATTGTACTGAGTAGCTTGAGACATCTTCGGAAACACAATAGTTAAAATACGAAATGAGCCTTAGGGGACTGAATTCTATCACACGACAAGATCAAAAGAAGGGAAACATTGGAATCCAAGGACCATTAACAACCTAATGCCTCTCATTCATAATTATGGCGCATTTCACAACAATGAATAAGACTCTAATTGACATGGTGTATTGGAATCCAAGGACTATTAACAACCTAATGCTCTGATACCAAGCCTAGGGCCTAGATGTGACACAACAAATTCGGTATCTCCCAAATGAGCCTCTTAATATATCATTACATATCATTGGTCATGAAAGCAATTAAACAACATTGAAAGAATAGAAATAAGGGAAAAGGTATTGAGGGAGAATTTTCATAATATAAAAATCAAGAGACAAGAGAGTTAAGGCTCAATACATAACATGTCGAACAACACCTCTACTACACAGATAAGAGCGGGGGACAAGACAAGAAACCGCGATATAACATCCCACATATTACAATACTAGCATTGTACAAATTAAACATGATATGGCTTCTCAAATTAGCTCCAATTTTTAAAAGTTCTTGAATCTCAAATTAAAGGGAGATGTGTATGTCCAATGCTGAAGAGGGTCAAGTGTAAATTAGCTTTAAGTCAAATTGAGAAGATCACGACCCAAAATAAAGTGAGAGAAGTGAAGTGATTGTAGGACTTAGGAATCTAGAAGGTGAGTCACCATCTTGCTTAACTTAAATTTGCTAGCTAAATAGAGACGAGGCCCGACATCAAAATTGTCCAAGTCTAATTATGTATAAAGTCCGTGTAAGGGTGTAACTTTAGACCATGTTTTATCATCATGAATGGACTTTATTTTCAGCGCAATAAGAATATAAAAAGGGACCAAATACATCACAACCCACTGACTATTTGGTCCGAAACTAACTGAAGAGAAATTAGGAAAATGGGCAGCGAAGGCCTATCAACTTTGTACCACAATTAGGACCAAGTAAAAGCGTCAAGTTTCTACATCACCACCTTAATAATATGAGTCTTAAACAACACAAGGAATTTGGCCAAAATCTCCTTTTAAAAGGCTTACAAATAGCACCTTTAATTCATTCTTAACTTGGAAAACAATCAGCTTTGACAAGCTTTCTCTCTACACTTTCTTAACCTAGAAAAGTAGCCCCAAGGAGACTTTTAGCTTTCTTGAAGAAGCCCTACACCTTGAAGGTAATGTTAAGTAAGTTTGATTATGTGTTTAGTATGGTTTTTGTATGAAAAATAATAGACCATGTTGGTTATGTTTATGCTAAAATTGTTGGACAACATCTGTTCCAAAAGTTGTACATTTTTCTTGTTTATTTAGAAGCTTTTCTCTTTTTAGTTGGATTGATTATCAAGAGAGTATACTATTATTAATGATTATTGGTTCTATAATAATGTACAACAGCTTCTACACCATTTTTACAATCTATGAAAGTGAGTTCTTGTGTGATATCATAATTGTGCTCGTACTAGAAACTTATGGACTAATTGATTGAGGACTATGGTCTCACATCCTCTACCTATTTTGATCAATTTTTTTGAAATAATTTAGGTCTTGTTTTATGTGTATGTATGGTTTGGATAGTTTGGTTAAAGTTGGAACAGGTTTGGAATTGTTAATGTCAAAATATAGCAAAGGGATGTAATGTTATGCTGCCTATTTATATATTGTATAGAATTGTTATGTGTTGTGCTTTGTGGGCTGTTGTAAGACTGTTATGGCACTAAAACAAGCAGAACATGATATGTATATTATAATGGTCATTAGAAAATATGATTAGAGGTAAAAAGGTTAAAAGAATATGCTCGGGTTTATAATTATCTGCTTGCCGTCCGTAGATTTTTTTTTTTAAGATTAGGTTGCCAAGATATATCTATTGGTTGCTAATGCAAGTTTTATTATGTACTATGTTATAGATAAAAATTTGGACGAAGGTAAGGTTATGTCAAGGTAATAGCGAGGTCGTACAGTAAGGTAAGTAAGGCCATTGATTTCGTATTATTTGGACTGAAACATAGATCCCTCCTTGGCACATAAAGGCACTTACCAACTCCAACACAATTATTAACCATGTCTCAACTATTTTACATATTCATACGCTTCCATACATAGTCACCTTTAAATATGCATACATACTTGGATACAAAGAAGCACGAGTTCGTTCTACTAAATAAAGTTACCTAACATCCCACATCTCCAATATTATGACACCAAAAGAATTATCTCAAAGGTAATTGAAAGATAAAGTAAAGTATATTGCTTCTTGATGGGTGGTAACCCAAGGGGTCGAAGAATCACCTAGCCAGGGTCGATCCTATCATAGGGGGTAGCCCAAGGGGTGAAAGAAAAAGCCTAGCCAGGGCTGATCCCAATAAAGATTTACCACTGATCAATTGGTCATTTGTATTACTTGTTGTGCACAGATTGTACAATAAAGGTAAAGTAATAAAAAGAACATAATGTACATGATCCCATAATATAACTAAAGCTGGTCTCTTATCCTGTACTAGTGCATAGTTTCGTTTAAGTTGTTACTTCATATATAGTATTTTCTGCCTTACATATTTAGTACACTATCTCATACTAATGTCACTTACGGGGGACCTGCATTTCATGTTGTAGGTACTGGTGCTAATAGATCTATCCAGTAGGAGTACAGGATATCTAGCTACTGTTACCAAGCTCCAGATTGCTTCGGAGCTTATATTTTTGTGTTGTATAGTTAGTTGAGGAGGAGCCTATCCCAACCCTTATCAGATACTTTTCCTTATATAGAGACTTTGTAGACTATGTAAATTAAAGTGTAGTCATAAGGTAAAGTGAAGGGCAAGGTGCCCATACAACTTGATGTTTAATAGTCCAGCAAATGACCCCTATGCGGCCTTATAAATAATATGGAAGAAGTCATTCAGGTATATGTTATATTGGGACAGACGCTTGTTATTGGTGTGGCGCGCCAGGGCATATGATGAGAGATTGCCCGATGAGACGTATGGGTGATGTAGCACAACCTACTAGATCAGCTATTCTATCATCATCATTAGTTCCTCCATTAGGTAGGGGTCAACAAGAACCTATGGGTAATGGTAGAGGTGTAAGATGGGCAGCTAGCTCTAGCAGAGTCCATAATCACACTTATGCTATGGGAGTCGGCAGGATTTGGAAGCTTCACCTGATGTGGTCACAAGTACATTGTTCATCTTTTCATATAATGTATATGCATTAATTGACCCTAGTTCTATACTATCATATATCACTCTACCAGTTGCTGGGAAGCTTAAGAGAACACCCAAAATATTGAATAAACCATTTGAAGTGTCTACACCAACTGTTAAATCTATTATGGCTAAAAGGATTTATTATGACTGTGTAGTAATTATTTGTGACTGTGACACATTAGCTGACCTTATTGAGCGAGAAATGGTGGAATTCAATATTATAATGTGTATGGATTGGTTAGCTTCTTGCTATGCCACCGTGGATTGCCGACTAAGAGAGTATACTTCCACTTTCAAAATGAGGCAGTTCTTGAATGGGAAGGCAATGTTGGGGCACCAAAGGGTAAGTTTATCTCTTATATTAAGGCAAGAAATATGATATCTAAGGGGTCTATATGTCATTTAGTTAAAGGGACATGGAGGTAGAATCGCCAACTCTTCAATCAGTTCTAATGGTTAGTGAATTTCTTGATGTGTTCCCTGACGAACTTCTAGGCTTACCTCCAGAACGAGAAATAGATTTCGGTATTGACTTACTTACATGCACTCAACCTATCTCCATCCCTCCATATAGAATGGCCCTAGCAGAATTGCATGAATTAAAAGAGCAGTTAAAAGACTTATTGGAGAATGGTTTTATAAGACCTAGTGTGTCCCCTTGGGGTGCAGCAGTGTTATTTGTACATAAAAAGGATGGACCCTTGAGAATGTGTATCGACTATTGATAATTAAATAGGGTGACAATTAAGAATAAATACCCCCTCCCTAGGATTAATGATTTATTTGATCAGTTATAGGGTGCCAAATGCTTTTCAAAAATTGATTTGAGATTAGGTTATCACCAAGTGAGGGTGAAGGAGAAAGATATACCTAAGATTGCTTTCAGAACATGCTATAGTCACTTTGAATTTCTTATTATGTCATTTGGGCTAACAAATGCACCAGCAGTATTTATTGATCTGATGAATAGGGTATTCAAGCAATTCTTGGATGTGTTCGTGATAGTATTTATAAATGACATTTTGGTATATTCAAGACCAAAATATGACCATGCAAATCACTTACGACAAGTGTTACAAGTTCTTTCTGATCGACAGTTATATACTAAGTTTTCTAAATGTGAATTTTGCCTAAAATCAGTGGCATTTTTGGGTCATATTATGTTCGATGAAGGAATAAGGGTTGATTTGCAAAAGATAGAGGCTGTGAATGATTGGCCAAGGCCAATAACACCCACAAAAGTTCGGAGCTTCCTAGGTTTGACAGGTTATTACAAGAGGTTTGTTGAAAGTTTTTCTTCAATTTTTGCACCTCTAACAAAGTTCACATATAAAGCAACCAAGTACCAATGGAATGATGCATGTGAAAGGAGCTTCCAGGGGCTAAAAAATAAGCTAACTCAATACATCTTTAAGTAGAAAGACCTAAACTTAAGACAGTGAAGATGGTTAGAGCTAATAAACAATTATGATATTGATATACTTTACCACCTATGGAAGGCAAATGTGGTAGTCAATGCTTTGAGTCATAAGGCAACTATGAATACTGGTGATCAAGTTATGGTAAGTCAAGGAGTGGATAAGGATCAATGTCAGCTAGCCAGTTTGGGAGTTCGGCTTCTTGAAACTCTAAAGAAAGGGGTTATTATACATAATGCAACAGCGTCTTCATTAGTAATGGAGGTGAAAGAAAAATATTTTCAGGATCCTGTTCTACGACAGCTTAAGGAAAAGGTAAGTCAGGGTACGATAAAGGGCTTTGCCCTTACACAAAATGAGTACTTTACTGCCAAAATAGATTGTGTGTGCCTGATAGTAATGGATTAAGAAAGAAGATAATGGAAGAAACCCATCATTCCCGATATTCCATCCATCCATGATCAACTAAGATGTACCATGACCTGAAGGGAATGTTTTCGTAGGGAGGCATGGAAAAGGACCTTGCAAAATTTATGGCTCAATGTCCAAATTTCCAACAAGTGAAAGTAGAACACCAAAAGTCAAGAGGTTATATGCAATGTATAGAGTTTCCGAAATGGAAGTGGGATATGATTAATATAGATTTTGTTACTGAGTTACCTCGCTCATTTCAGAAGTTTGACTCCATATAGTTAACAGTTGACAGATTCACAAAGTCAGCACACTTTTTGCTAGTCATAAGTGATTATATAGCTGAAGAGTATGCCAAGCTATACCTTAAAGAGATAGTCAGGCTACATGAAGTCCCAATCTCCATTATATATGATCTAGGAGCTCAATTCACTACAAAGTTTTGAAAGTCCTTCCAAAGGAGTTTAGGGACACAAGTGAATTTGAGTACATCATTCCACCATTAACCAGATGGTCAAGCAGAACGCACCATTCAAACACTTGAAGATATGTTTCGATCTTGTGCATTGGACTTTAAAGGTATTTGGGTGGACCATTTGCCACTTACTGAATGTCCCTATAATAATAGCTACATTCAAGTATCAAGATGGCACCTTATGAGGCTTTGTATGGAAGGAAACATAGACCATCAATTGGATGGTTTGAAGTGGGTGAAACCACCTTGCTTAGGCCAGATCTAGTACAATAAGACATGGAAAAAGTTAAGGTAATATAGTAGCAGCTAGAAACTTCCCAAAGTCATCACAAATCATATGCAATTGCTAGAAGGAGAGGACTAGAATTCACAACAGGAGATTGAGTATTTTTAAAGTTGTCTCCAATGAAAGGGGTTATGAGATTTGGTAAGAAAGGAAAATTGAGTCCACATTACATAGAGCCATATAAAATTATTAAGAAGTTCGGGCAGGTTGCATATGAACTAGAGCTACCCCAAGAGCTTTCAATGGTTCATCCTATTTTTCATGTCTCAATGCTTCGAAAATACATAGGTGACCCATCCCATATCACTCCTATTGAAGAAGTACAGGTTACGGAAGATCTTACAAATTAAGAGGCATCTATTGCTATTCTGAATAGCCAAGTTAAGAAGCTAAGGAATAAAGAAATAGATTCAGTAAAAGTACTTTGGAGAAACCAGCAAGCAAAAGAAATAACATGGGAGGCCAAGGACATGATGAAATCAAAATACCCTTACTTATTTGAAGCTAAAGAAGAAGTCCAATATGCAGAATTGGGACACTAATAGGTACATGTGATTGAATACTTAATGTGTTGTCAAAAGTTTGTGTAAGTAAAGGTTTAAACATGGTTAAGATATCCAATTGTGCTAACACTTTGAGGAGAAATGTTCCTAAGGAGGTGAAGGATGTAACACCCCACATCTTACAATACTAGGACAATGCAAATGAAACATGATATGGCTTTTCAAATTAGCGCCAATTTTTAAAAGTGCTTAAATCTCAAATTAGAGGGCGACATATATGTCTAACGCCGAAGAGGGTCAAGTGTATATAAGTTTTAAGTCAAATTGAGGAGATCACAACCCTAAATAAAGTGAGAGAAGTGAGGTGCTTGTAGGACTTAGGAAGCTAGTAGGTGAGTCACTAACTTTCTTAGCTTAAATTTGCTAGATAAATAGAGACGAGGCCCTACATCGAATTTGTCCAAGTCCATTTATGGATAAAGTCTATGTAAGGATGTAACTTTAGCCCCTACTTAGCATCATAAATGGACTTTATTTTAATCCTAAGAAGAATATAAAAATTGCCTAAGTACATCATAACCCACTTGACTATTTCATCCTAAACTAAGTGAAGAGAAATTAGGAAAATTGGCAGTAAATGCCCATCAACTTTGAAACCCAATTACGCCCTAGTGAAAGGGACAACCTACTGCATCTCTACCTTGATAATATGAGTCTTAAACTACACAAGAAAGTCAGCCAAAAGCTCCTTCAAAAAGGCGTACAAATAGCACCTTTAAGTCATTCTTAACTTGGAAAAACAATCAGCTTTATCAAGCTTTCTCTCTACACTTTCTTAACCTAGTAAAGCAGCCACAAGGAGACTTTTAGGGTTCTTGGTGAATCCCTTTCTTTAGAGTTTCAAGAAGCCGAACTCAATAAGGTGCCATCTTGATACTTGAATGGTAGCTATTATTTTAGGCAAACTCAATAAGTGGCAAATGGTCCACCCAACTACCTTTAAAATCTAATGCGCAAGCTTGCAACATATCTTCGAGTGTCTGAATAGTGCGTTCTGCTTGACCATCTGTTTGAGGATGGAAAGCTGTATTCAAATTCACTTGTGTACCTAAACTCCTTTAGAAAGACTTCCAAAACCTCACAGTGAATTGAGTCCCCCTGTCAGATATAATAGAGATTGGGACTCCACGTAGCCTGACTATCTCCTTGAGATACAGCTTGGCATACTCCTTCGCTGTATAATCACTCCTAATAGGTAGGAAATGTACTGACTTTGTGAGCATGTCAACTATCACCCATATAGAGTCAAACTTCTGAAATGTACGAGGCAAAGCGATAACAAAGTCCATACTGATCATATCCCACTTCCAAGTTAGAAGTTCTATACACTGCATAAAACCTCCTGGCTTTTGGTGTTCGACCTTCACT